>PVJX010005935.1:0-81418 GCA_004027295.1 Dolichotis patagonum | reverse complement strand
TGCAAATCATCCCACCAGGGCACAGGGCACTGAGGACTGACTTGGGGTCAGGGTGAGGTTGATTCGGCCTTGGTTTACCCAGAAGAGAGGGCAAAGGATAAATGCAAAGATGGGGCTTTTGCTCCCTGAGGGGTGGAAGGGCCTCCATGACTTGGAGGTGAGAACATGGGGTAAGTGGGGAAGTTAGGAAAAGTCACCAGAAGTGATACATGTGTGGGACTGAGAGGAGGGCGTCCTCTCACGTGTGTCCCGAAGGTAGCCCGCAAGATGATTTCTGCACACCTTGCTAGAGGGAAGGAAAGAAGAGCTGCCTGCTCCTCCCCTTTCTCCTAGCTACCTTCCTGCCATTTGCAATGAAGCCCCACAACATCCTCGTTGAAGGAGGAGCATTTTTGGTATTCTTCATGGCACTCTTCTCCCACTAGACAACAGTGCAAACCTCTGGACACACTGACAAGACCCACGTGCTGCATGGGGCTTCTCATTTCATTCTTTTCCTTTGATGGGATCTGGGTCCTTTTCGAAAAACAATTTTTTTATCATGGTAAAATTTTTCTAGCAAAGTTCCTGATTTTAAGCATTTCTGTGTGTATGATTCAGTGACACTAATCTGTTCATATTGTACACTCGTCACCATCATCCATCTCCAGATCATCATCTTCCCACATGGAAGGGCTGTGCCCACTGAACAGGAAGTCCCTTTCTGCATGGCTTTTGAATGGAAAGTATAACGTGCCTAGTAGGACTGTGGGGCAAGGAACAATCCACTCAGTCCCTAGCAGAGCTTTCAGAGCCCTTTCCTCACCCAGGCTAAGAAGGTTGCAACACCCAGCGCTATCCTGGTGGAGTGTCAGTTTCAGCACCACAAGCCTCACGCGCCTGGATTCCTGTCACCCAGGCCAGGCCTGTGTTATGGTGGCTGGATGAGCCATAGGCTCTAGTCCACTCTGAAGAGACAAGTGCCTGCATGGCTGCCTCGTCAGAGTGAGTCCTCACTGTACTGAACTCTGCCATTGGAGCACATTCTGCTCTATGCCGCCTCTAAAATGGGAGACTAAAAAATTTGATAGTAGCCAAGGGTGGTGGCACACACCTATAATCCCAGCACTCAGAAGACTGAGGCAGGAGGGTCACCCTGAGTTCAAGAACAGCCTAACTACAAAGTCAATAAAGCAATACTCTCTCAATAAACCAAAAAACAAAAAGAAAGAAATGGATAGTAATGGATGAAGACAACACATTCTTCCCCTTGGAAGTACAGAATCTGCTGGACAGTTTCTTCAGAATTGCCTCCAAGGCAACTGTAGAGTCAAGCCAACGTGGATTTAGATCCCCACTGTATCGCCCACTGACTATGTAACCTTGAGCCCCTTTTTCTTCATCTAAAACTAGGGCACTTGATACCCACGCCTAAGTTGCTAAGAAGGGTGCGTGAGATTATGTCAGTGTGGTTTCCAAGGCAGCACCAGGCCCGTAAGTTCTCACCGCTGTGACTGTTGATGATTGTCACCCTAGGTCTCCAGGTTGTTCTGAACTCCATTATCAAGGCCATGGTACCCCTGCTGCACATCGCCCTGCTCGTGCTGTTTGTCATCATCATCTATGCGATCATCGGCCTGGAGCTCTTCATGGGGAAGATGCATAAAACATGCTACAACCAGGAGGGCGTCACAGGTAAGAGGAAGGTTCTGCGTACCACATCCCCAAAGCCTGTTCGTTTCTGTAGCGGTTTCCCGAGTGGCTGGATGTACTGCTAAACGCATTGCCACTTGTCCAGCAGAGTCGGGTGAGGCCCCTTCATCCAAAGGCCCGCATTTCCAGGCTATGGCTGAGTAAGAGGCAGGGACAAGTGTTCTTTTCCTCTCGTTCCAGTTTCTGTTTTCATTAAAACAGGTCTCAGTTAAAGCTGCTAAATACTGGCTTTGTCCACTGACCAGGCCAGTGGTCAGCACCACTGACAAAGGGCAAGTATAGAATTACCCGCTTTACCAACGGACAAATTTCTTCCCAAGGAAAAGGTTTAGATCCATCTCACAGCTATCAGCCCACTCCTCTGGGACTCCTGTCATTGAGTTTCTTCTGCAAATCAATGCGTTCTTCAAGAGATGCTGGCTCATTAAGCACTTTTGTGAGTGGGCCAGAGTTTGGGCTTGCAGGATATATGCTACAAACTGCTGTTTTAAGTTACTAACACCTCAGCTTGATCTTTAAACAAAACCATTTAAACAGAAATTGGCAAGGCTTTTAAACGGGCATAGAAAGCAGTTTAACACAAAATACAAAAACTTATTGGAAAAAATTCCTCTACCAAAGGGATTGGCAGTTTATGGGGGTTTTTTTTCAAGCATGACCTATCATCTTAGTTCTGGGCGTTTTGGTGGAGCAGTTGGAAGGCATCTGTCTAAAGAACACCTCTTCCCTCTGCATTTATACTGCTTTTGATTCTCATTCAGCCCAGGCATTAAATTAAACTTGACTTCCTTTGCTTTGGGGAGTGAGGTTGGAAAGCATCTGTACAACAAAGAGTGAAATGGATAATTCACATTCAGAAACCAAAGTAGACCCACTGCTGTGCACAGGTTGGTAACTTGCAAGGTCGCTGTTGCATAGTCATAATCCTAAAAAAACAACCTATAAACCAATAGTCAAAGAATCACTCAGTTCTTTTTATTTTCTACTGTTTCTTTTTAAGAGGACACTATTCACCCTCAAGAGAATTTCCAAATTACTTGGACCATAGTTGTGTAGCATAAATTAGCATGATTTAAAATATATTTTAATTGAGAAAAAGCTCTTGTCTTCATCTAAAATTCTGAGATTTCAACCTTGCTTAAAGAAATACCAAGCAATATAATAATACCTCTAACTCAAAACCTTCTCATTAGTTCTATCTGTAGCTAGTCCTGAACCATAAATTTATGTTAATGATGTGACTGTTGGCATTCCATTCTCAGACTACCTTAAGAGTGGATAGTAGTGTGTACAAAGTTTATGCAGTTGTATTGAAATGATCAGTGATCCAGTTGACTCAAACTCCTCAGGCAGTCACAGAGATGCAGAATCTTAAAGATTTCCTTTCAGTTTGTCAGTGATAAATAGCGAGACCTTCACCAACCAAACAAGGAAGAACAAAACAGTGAAATTCCACCACACAGCCAAAGATGGTAACCCTTCCATCGAATGGGTCTGCACTATTAAGCCAAGGAGAACTGCTGGTCTCTTCCATTCTCCTAATGGGAAAATAGCCAAAGTGTGTTTTTCTACTGGTGGTGAGGATCCTGCAAGCTTTTAAAAAATAAGTGGCTCTGAATAATCTTAGAAACCATCTGGCTTTGTTACTAAGCCTCAGTGGTCTCAGAAAGCAAGAATATAGTGGGTATCAGACAAAGAAAACACAGCATGGACTCTTCTCCAGTAGACACAGCCGGAGAGTCCAGTGAACACTTTAGTAGACTCCTCTGGTCTTAGGATAAAGACCACATGCAGCCTCATCCATTAGAGGACCAATTTGGGATCATATTATCCTGAAGAGTAAACCCAGCCAAGAAAAGTCTACTTGCCATCATAAGGTGCATCCGATTATTTGTGTGATGGATTTTGTCTTTATCCTACATGTTCAGAACAGAAGTGGGTGCCTGTAGTATAAATGACCATGAACTGGGGTGTCGGAGGACAATAAGAAATGTATCCACAGGAGAGGAGCCATGCCAGGCTCCACCAAGAAGGTAACCTTGCTGTTCTGTGTGGCGCCAGAGCCCCTGCTGGGCAAGGGGCTGAAGATACTTAGCTACAGAAGCTGTCCTCTCCAACATTCTCTGATCAGCTCACCCACCTCCTTCTTCCTACACCTGTTGTCTGATGACAATCCAGGACCCACTCCATTACTCCCAACAGAGAATGATGCTGCTGTCATCGGGGCCTTGTCCACCCACACTGTGACTAACCCTGACGAGGAGGAAGAGATGTGCAGGAATCTGGACGTCCTTGATACATCGGTAGCACAGATGACCAAAACCTGTACTCTTTGGAACGGTCCCAGCTTATTTCAGCGTTTTATAAACCTTTGGAATGGGTGTTTTTGTTTTCAGGTTGTTTGGTTTTAGATTTCAGACTTTGGATTAAATGACTGTATTCTCTGCCTATTTAGACTCTACAGAAGTACTTTGTGTGTCCTTGTGACAATTTTTAATGGGATTCATGTCAGATTATTTTTACCTTTTGATATTATTTCAGTCTGATTTTCATGAACTTCTAGATTTTAGACTACAATGCACCATGTTTTCTGTAAAAATCCATATGACACAGCCTGAGTGGGCCAAGTGAGCCATTGTTCTGTCTCTGGACAGTCCTTTCAGTGGGCAGCCCCCACTGGAGACCGTCTCTGAAGAGGTGATTTTCCCCTACTCCCTGGGGCACAGCCAAGGCACTCTCTTCGGTTCTCAACAGATACATCGCCATATGCCGATACCTTTTGTTTGTGGTTGTCCCATCTGTCTGCTGGTTCTCAGCGCCAGGTCACTCTGAATAGCTCTCTCAAGCACACTAATTACCCCTGAGACCAGCGGAGACTGGGCTGGCTAAGATCTAGCAATGAAATCACCTTCACTGTATTCACTCCGCAAAGTTCAGACCTAAAAAACTAATTGATTGTCTTTGGCAGTTTCTCCTTGCAGCCCCCACCTAGAACTCTCCCAGGGTTTCAGTTCTTGCTGATACTGACTTCACAGCTCTATTTCTCCTCATCTTTGCCTCCAATATTTTACCAAAAACTTAATTTGGACTTTCTAGATTGACTCTGCCTCTGTAGAGTCAATTTCTGTGTTAAGTTGTAGAGCCTACATTGTTCACCTTCCTACTCTTCTCCCACAGACATCCGGAATCAGCCAAAAACAAAAAGTTTAAGCCTGTTTCCCCTCAGCCCAAAGTACGCATCGCAGGGGCCCACTGATTTGTGTGTGTTCACCTTTTTCAAATGTTCCCTTTAGTCCTTTTTATAGGTACCTATTTTTACCGGATCATCACTGCTTCTTAATTGTTCTCCAATCTTTCTTATTGTTGTTTAAGACAGATTTAAAATAGCAGAGCGGCCCTTGAGCCTGTGGATAATCTTTCTGAGTCGCATCCCTTTCTCTCATGAATGAGATCACTTTTCCCTGATGCCGTTTTCTTTTTAACATGCATTTACAAAACTCCAAGTATGTTTCCCTTCCTGTGGCCCCTTAGAATGCACTTCTGGCAGCCTGCCCTTCTGCTGATTCCTGCAGTCTTCAGCGTCGAGGCCGCAAGAGGCTGTCGGGTCAGCCATCACCATGTGAGGCTTAGCGGCATCTTGATGCTATGGAGAGGCAAAACATGCGGAAAAACCGCAAGCTTCCCCCTTTTTCCGACCCATTTCTCATGTCATCCCAGCACTTCTCCCAGGGCAGAACACATCACTCTAGAATGCTATTTCTAGAGTGAGTGATAAGCAAGCAGAATTTATCATCTCTCTGTTTCTCAGTTTTCTAGTCTCTCAACTCTCAACTCTTTAGATGCTCTGCTATTTTTAATGTTTTATTTATGTTTGGGGTTAACTGTTTTGGTTCCTCTCTCTTTTTTATGGCCTCACATCCCAATCTCAAAATTTCACAATTTCAAAAGTCACAAAAAAGTATGACTAAAGGCCAACTCAGTTCAGCCACCATCATGTGGAGCCCTTGTGGTGTCTGGAATCAGGAACCGGTGATATGGACACTGTCATTCCCTCAAAAAGCTCACAGATCAGTAATGCACATGTTTCACCTTGGTCATCAAACAAAGGACTCACGTACAACCAGACCAAGAGTACACTGGGAGCAGCCTAAGCTGGAAGTAATCCAAATGTCCATCAACTGGTGAATGGATAGACATAACGATGAAATGTCTCGCTCAGCAGACTAAAATGTGCAACAACCTGGATGACTAAAAAAGGTTCTACTAAGTGAAAGAAAAAGGAAGTGAAAAGCCACACAGTGTATGATTTTTTATATGAAATTTTGAGAAACAAAGCTATGAAAACAAAGCAGATTAGGTTGTTAGAGGCTAGGGACAGGAGCAAGGGTTAAGTGCAAACAAGCACATGGGAATGGGCGGACTGTTTAAAAATGGATCGTGGGGGGCCGGTGATATAGCTCAGTGGCACAAGCACCTGCCTGACAAGAGTGAGGTTGTGAGTTCGATCCTTGGTACCAAAAAAATATATATATATATTATGTTGATGGCTGCACTTACTAAAAATAACTGAGCCATACATTTACATTGATGAATTCTAAGGCATGTAAATTATATTTCAATGAAGCTGCACAAGGGAGAAAACAGGTGAGGAGGGATAGAAGAGAGAGAAGGGGGAGGGGAAGAGAGGCGAAGGTGTGTCTGTCATTTTCTAGAAGTTTCTACTTGAAATCGTCATATAATTATTTTTTGATTAGCCACTTGACTGTGGTGCTGATGCTTTACTAAAGAATGGGCACTCACCCTACGGTCACAGTTGAAGGTACTAGACTTCTCAACTGATAAATGCCTAAGCCCTCACATTGTTTAACTCACATATGGAGAATGAGCTAAACTTGTTTTGCATACAATTGCGGTATGGGTTTTCCCAGTGATCTTGTCCTGTCACTTTTCTCTCTAATTCTTGCTTCTTTCTCTGCCCATCTCTTCCCCTCCATCCCTTCTGCTTCCATATCCTCTTCACCCTGGCCATGGAGATGTCCCAGCAGAAGAGGACCCCTCCCCCTGTGCTCTTGAGAGCGGCCACGGGCGACAATGCCAGAACGGCACGGTGTGCAAGCCCGGGTGGGACGGGCCCAAGCACGGCATCACCAACTTCGACAACTTTGCCTTCGCCATGCTCACAGTGTTCCAGTGCATCACCATGGAGGGCTGGACCGACGTGCTGTACTGGGTGTGTAGCTCGGGTGGCCCTCACTGCAGGGCTTGGAGGCCACAGGCCTGTCCTTGAAACCCCCTTTTCCTCCACTGCATGATGTAGGGGGTCACACATATCTCAAGGGAATGGTGGATGGGTATCTTTGATTTCTCCCAGGTCTGTAGAATGAGTTCCCACCCTACCCTCAAGCCAAATGCCCTGTTTAGTTTATCTAACCATAGTGCACCACACTGGTGCAGTTAGTGCCCTGTGCACTAGTGCGTCAACTGTTGTCCCACTGGAAAGTCCCTTTGGCCTGTTCCTTTTTCCTATCTCTTTGCTCAAGAAAGAGCTAAGGGCCAAATGATGAATTCTTGGGGCTAAAGAGAAAATCAGTGCTAGTCTTCTAATCTAAAAAGAGCCTTTATAAAAGAATCCATTTCTATTGAATCATGTAGCACTGTGGCATGCTATTAAATTTTTATTGCTCATATTAATCTTATCATAACATATTAGAATAGTCCATCAGGCAAGTGTATTGTCATCATTTTCTCTGTTAACAAAACACTCGACTGGTTAAGTGATGCATACTTAGAAATTGTACCTTTTGAGGGCCAACTCACCCGTAGTATATTTTCTTTCACTTTTAAAATGCCCCTCTTATTTTCTAGCAGCAGACCTCTGAGCCCTCACAGTGCCAAATTTGCAAACACATACACCGTATTTGTGCCGTCTGCATTCTGGCAGTCAGGTCCATAATTTGTAAAGTCTCCAGAAAAATATACTCTTTGTCGTGTCTCCTATTTCAGCATGAAAAGTGACTTGCCAGAATCCAGTGCTGTTCTCCAGAATTTGGGTATATAAAGCATGGTGCCAACCTTGAAAATATCATCTTTCCCAGAGTTTCCCAAATAGTTAAATCTATTTGGCCATTGTGAAAACAACCCAAGAGGCAGCTTCGGGAACGCAGTCTACAAACACACTGGAAAGAGTTGAGAGGGAAACGAGTGCCTCCCGCTCAGCAGAGCTGCCAGAGAGAGAGGAAATAGTGCCAAGAGAGGTGTTGACTTCCTCCAGAATCAGAAGGAAAAGTTCTGTAACAGTACAGAGATGCAATTCACAGTATTATAGGTTCTAAAACATTTTTATAAGCACCATGTCCTAATGATTTAAAACCTGTCTCTTCCCAGTTTTTACATGATAATCAACATGCCAAAGCCCAGCATTGCTCTGAACTTTGTACCTCTCTGTAGATGACTACTTGAAGGTTGTCTGGATATATTGTACCCAACAAACATTTATTTCATGTTCTTGCATATCATGGGTCCTCCTAGGCACTGAGGATTCCGTTGAAACAGAGTTCAGTTCAGCCTAAGAAGCTCAGTGGAGAAAGCAAACTAAATTCTAGAGTGAGTAATGGTGTGCCTGGGAGCCGTGCCACAGCAAAGTTGCTTGTGGAGGCACTCCCAAGAGGACGACTGTTGAATTGCCTCTGCCTCAAAGTAAAATGAAACAGTGGGCTGTTTCTTACGCTTGGTAAGAACTTGGTTTTGTGTAATTTATAAGACAAATAGGAGATCTGAATGTATTATACTTAGGCAAATTTATCTACTTAATGAGGAAGATTAAATTCCCAAAGACCTTGCCTGATCTTTCTACCTTGAGTGAGCTCCTGTGGTCAACCAAAGACAGAAGCATCTCTGCAAATAGCAAGTTTCCACCCAGGGGCCACAGTCTCTATGACTGCATTAAGCTCTGGAGCCTGATCACATGAGCCCCAAACCCATGCCTTCACTTGCTATGGAAAAGCTTACCATGGCATCAAACCGAGGGTAGGGTTGCAGGGGATGGGTAGGTGTCGGTAGGGTGGAATACATATAATTTACTTTGCTTATGGCCCTGATGTAGTTTTGTGATCTTCCTTTATTGTTTCCTCCCTCTTCCTCACCACAAGTCATTGATACCCCACCAGCCAGATGTGACCCAAAGAAATACTGTCATAGTGACAACCAGAGTGGGGACTGCGAAGAAACACACAACTGCAACTAACAATTTTCAGCAGCTGTGTTGTGCTTTGTCCCCTGGTGGAGGGAAGGGTGTGATACAGCTTATGCTGGGAACGGAAAAACTGTCAGAGGTGAAGGAATGATCCCAGGTCTGTGGGATGTGCCGCCCTCTGATTTCCCCAGTACCTCTCTCAAATGGCCATGTGATGTATGTGTGCGTGTATGCATGCACAAGGATGCACACACGCACATACACGATGAAACTTAAATAGAGCCTCTTGCTTTGTCCTTCATGGTAGAAGCACCTTCCAGCCCAATGCTCCTGCCATCCTGTTCTCTAATTTCTTTGCCCTTTCTGTGGCCGTTTCTTTCCATCTTCCTTCTTCCTCCTTCCTTTCTTTCCTGTCAGTATTCCTCCTCCTGGCCTCTAGGCCTCTATCTCTAACTCACAGACTCTCACAACTCAGCATATTTTAATATCATTTAATATACAAATACTCAAACTTGCCTCCAAGCCATGAGTTAGAAGTTCCTACATGAAGACCTCAGAATATGCATTATGGAAAAGGTCTCCAGGCCATCCTGATGCCTACACTGGAGGGCAAAAAGCCTTAGGAACCTAATCTACTGAATCTACATGGTGCTGCTATGACGCATTAGGTTTTAACCAGTCTAGGCTGATAGTTTCCATGGGGAAAGGTGAACTAGTGTCTTCCACTCTAAAGATTGTATTTCCCCTCAAGTCCAAAAGACAAGTTTTGAGGACTGGAGAAGGTGCAGTTCAATTTTCAAAGACAGCAATAAATAAAAGTGGTGGGCTCCTTCTGAACTACAAAGCATCAAGGTACAAGTCTGTGGGGAAAAGAGCATGTCGTTAAAGCAGTAAAGAAGCAATTATTTCAGTCACCAGATATAGCCTGGGATAGACAGGTAAAAGAAAGTGACTACTAACACATGGCAGACAGCTGCCTCCCATTGGGATGGTCTTGAGTCTGGCATTCATTCTTATGCTTTTGAGAGTGAGTGGATTAAAAATAAAACCAAATTTGGTCACGCAGTACTTGAACAGTGGCTCCCCTGCATTGAGTGAAGTCCCCACAGGCTGAACAATATGCTTTCAACCCTTCCTTTACCTATGCCCTGTTCTGAGAGGCTGCAGATGACGGGACGAAGGGGCCATGGGACCAGAAAACTAAACCAAAACTCAAGTTTAAATGTCGTTTTCTTGGGGAGTGACCTCTGAGACCAAAGATTCTCCATTTGTGCTCGGAATGTCCACATCTTTTAAGAAATATGGCAGATAGGTAGGGGAACGTGCTAAGTGAAAGCACCATGAGAGGGAAGGATCCCATATTATATTACATGGGTCTCTACTTCTTTCAGGTTTGTTTCCTAAACCAGACATCCCCAGCCATCTGTATGTATGTGAAACCTATTCATCATCCATGGCTTAGGTGTGTGCCTCCTAAAAGATCTAAGAGCCTGCTGAATCAAGCTGACCTGCCAGACTTGATTGGTGGGATTCTCAGACCTGATCTGAGAACTAGGGTCAGTCTGCAGCTCTGCACACTGTGCCTTCCACCCTGGAACCAGATCACAATGAGGTGGCATAAACATCAGTCAGTCACATACCTGCTCTGTGCTGACTTTGTGCCGGCATCTGAAAAAGAAAAAAAAAAAACAAAACAGAAGTCAGATAGCATGGCTGTTGACCTGGACTTTGCGTCACCCTGCAAGGGTCCACATGAGGATTGTGGGGAAAGCAGGCAGCAGGAAGAGGAGCTACCATGCTGGAACTCATGCTGCTGGCTCTTTGGAGGTCTAGGTACCCCAAAATAATTCTTCAGCAAGACAATTCTGTTGACCTCCACTCACTCAGTGCCTTTTGATCTCGGGACCCCAAAAAACACTGCATGCTGTGTACCCTGTAGATACCTCTGGCCCGTTTTCCTAACTTGAACCTCTCCCCACCCTAATGGAGTCCCCTTCTCCCTAACTCCACCTACTGCCCCCACCTGAGTTTCTCCATGATCTGTACTTCAGCTGATCTTTTACAAGTTAAAAACTGAGCTCAAATATAAGATTAGAAAGAATACTTAAGGAGAAACAACAGAAATAAAAATAATTGAAATCACAAATAATGCCATCTATGCTACCTGCAATCTATAGTACCTGTTCAGCCAGCCATGGACAGTATGAACCAAAGTCTAAGGATTTAAAAATATAGTACATTGTAAGTCCATTGTCAGTGGCATAAGTCAACCCTTGTACATGTATAGATGTGCAGAGAAGATATTCCTACAGAGTTCACACACAGATACACACACACACACACTGCTAATTTTCTCAATTATAACAAAAGTCTTTTGCATACAAGCAGGATAGATTTGGACATTTTAACCATATTTTTGCCACTTCACTTTGCTTCCAAAAAGCCACCTTCTTCCACTATGTAATATAGAACCATAATCTGGGGGCAGCGAAAAAGCATAAGCAAAGGAGCAAAGTTCTACTGATGACCAAACAGTTATCCTAAAGCAAGAGCTGGAAAGAAAATCCTCAAATTATCCAGAATCCACTTCATGGAGATCAGAAGGACAGTTTAGTGCCTCCTTAAGGAGCTGGCCTTCAACTTACAAGCTGCCTCTGTCCATCACTCACTTAGTGTCCACCCTGTTTAAAATAGTGTCCATGAGCTAAACCGTCAGCTGGAAGTTTATAAACACAGCAAGGAAGAGTTTAGCAGACCTTCAGTCATTAATTTATTTGGTTCTATCTCATTAGATGAGTGCTTGCTATTCAATAATTCAATTTAACATACATTTGCTGAACATTTGCTATGTTCCCAGGCTTAGCAGCATGGGGTAAGATGGAGTCCCTCCAGGGACCCTCCAGGAGCTCCTGACCTAACCAGGGAGATACAGGGATCAGTTTTACAGAGCCAGAGGAGCTGTTCAGGACACAGACCGGCAGAGCAGCGGACAAGGAGTAGGATTTTGCTGGCCATGAGGCTGGACAAAGAGCCATAGACCAGTGACCTGTATTTAAGGAAAGCTACTTCATAGAATCGTTTGGGATACTCGAGTAACTTGGGTTTTTTATTCCCTCAAGAATCAGCTGGATGACCCCAAAGTGTTCTGACCCATGGTGTCTGAAGGACACTACCTTGCAGTGACAGGCATCAGACTGGACCCCATTCCCTTCTGACATCCCGTCTGACTGGGAGCCAGCTGTGCCCTGCACAGGTGCCTAGGTCCACCCCTCCTTTCCAACTTTCAGCCTCCCACATGATGTCAGTGCAGGGTCCCATCTGACTTCAGGGACTTTCTAGCGCACAGAGGAGTTTGAAGGGTGGCTTGCTTTGGTGATAGGAGCTGCTGTTTTCTTCTCCCATGTGAACTTGGGCTTCTGCTTGTGCTCTGAGACACTCATGAGTCTCCAGTGACCAAGCCTGAACAGGTGCAGGGGTAGAAGGGAGTCATTTGAGACTGTTTTCACACTTGCTGCTCATTCAGTGACCCACAGGTAAACATTCATGTCCTAACAAGCAAGGTGACACAGGTCACGAAGTCACTCTGTATCAAGCCCTTGATCTGGGCTGACTGGCATTTACTGGTGGCAAATCGTGTCCTCTAATGACCTTGTGTAGAAAGAACTGTGTCACTTTTATGAGCTTGTACATCCTGCCTTTGATGGCAAACGGCCTGTCGGCACCAACTGCAACTAACTAATCAGTCTTTCTGGACCCCCAGTGTTTGTACCGAGAACCTCACCACAGAAGCCCCATATGTGAAATTGTGAGAAAACAGGATCAAGTCAGGCCTTTGGGGATAAGCCAGGGAGATGTCATTTCTTTGGGGGTAAAAGTGAGTGGTGAATTTGACAATTTAAGGCACAAGTCTCCTCCAAGGAATGAGACGCTAGTTTCAGAGGGACATTTTTCTTTCACTGCTCTCTTCGTTGTGTCCCAGATTCTCGGACTAGTAAGGCTGTGTGTCAGCAAAGGCAGGGGTCATCTCGTTCCTGGGCTGGGCTCTGATGGCTGCAGAGGGTGGCTCCGGGCCTTCCTTGGGGAGGCCACACAGCTTCTTTCTGTCTAGCTTCATGGTCTGAGAAGACCTACCTTTTTCCACCTCTGAATAGGGGTGTCAGCAGTCTGGTTCATTTTTAAAACATGATGTTTTTATTCTTCCTCTTTTTAATAGCTCTAGTCCAGCTGATTTAAGTCATCAGTCTCATCTCTCCAGGCATCGCCCTACTTTAGAGCCACCCAGCATTGTGTGTTCTCTACCCAGTCTGCCCCAGAAATAGGCAGCCCAGAACAAAGGGGGGAAAAGGGGGGGAACCTGACCTTCAGACCTGAACCAGACAGACCAGAGAGTCACCTTCTGGGGGTGCTGAGCACTGCTCGCCAGGCAGTAGCAGCCTAGGAACCACCTTGGAAGCTCCTTAATCTCTCGTCTGTCCCTCTTCCCACCCCTCATCTGCTATGCCCTACCTTGAATCTCTAAAGTTACTAGCCTACAACCAAGAGAGGGACCAAAGCAGAAATGTAGAGCAACAGCAAAGCAAAAGACCATTTTTTCTTTACATGGTCTGCTTGTCCATAGCACAGTGACCTTCACATGTGTAGCTCCTTCCACTCGAGGTCTTTAGTGATGCTGAAGCCATCCGTCGTGTGTGTGGCACAGAGGAAAGGAGGCCTAAATTAATCGAGGGCCTAAGGGAATCACCAGAGCTCCTGGCTTTGTGTGGCCAGGAGGGCTGTGGTTTTGGCGAAATGAAACGTTCACCAGGTTTAGAGGGGTGTGAGGACCCAGCGTGGGAAGATTTCATTCCAGGGAGGCTGGGGCCCCAAGCAGCCCTCCCTCCCACTTGCCATCTGCCCTGGCTCTGGGAGCAGCCCTGCGGGGTGACCGTGGTATACCTGGGCCCGGCTATTCCCACCTGTCCTGCCAAAAAGATCTGTGATCCAGGAACAGGAGAGGGAACAGACTTGGAACAGACTTCTGCTGCCAAAGATCCCCTTGCCTCCATGCAGAGAGAGCTCTCCTGAAGATTTTGTGTAGAACAAACCAGTTGGTGACCAGAGCAGGCCAGTAACACAGGGTCTAGGTATGGACATCAGTTAGCCAGTGCCCCTTGGGCTTATGTACAGAAAGTGATGTGAATGTCCATGTGTTATAGTGAGTCTGTAGTGTTCATGTGCTTTTTCTGACCTCTGACTATCACAAAAAAAAAAAAAATCAGTCATTTAGAAGGGAAGGAGAAGACCACTTGTAACCCCTCATTAGCAAGATGTCATCTAGAGGGGAAATGCTGAAAGAACACTCATGATGTGGTTCCAGGTTCCCGCAGAAGCCTTCATTGGCAGATAGCTGGGACCCTACCTCAGGAGTCCTTTTCTCTGTTCTCCTTGCATTCGGTGTAACAGAGTCCAGCACGAAACCAGCATCTCACACATTAAAGGTGCTCCATGAACACTTGGTGGACAAAGATAGACTCTAACGTGACCACTGCTAAGAGGAAGAAAGGAGTCACCTTACAATCCCGTGGTTCTGTGAGGCATGCAGACCTGGCTCTCAGGGCTGGGCTGCACAGTCCCCGTGCCTTTCTCTCTAGCCTCACATCGCCAAACCCACCCCACCTTGCATGGGTGTGGTTTTGTTTTCCTCATCCTGGTGGTGAAGACTGACTGAAGGTCCCTCTGTTGGTCTGCTTTCCTTTGCTCTCTTGGTTCCAGCAGTTCTTCTGGCTGGAGGAAAGCTTCCAGGCTCCCTGTGGTGGGGACAGTGTCCACACGTCAAGGCCTTCTGCCCCGCCTTGCCTAGCAGCTGCTGTTCACTGGATATTTTAGTAGTTCCGCCACTGAGAAAATCCTCCATCCCACAGGCAGGAAGGCTTTACAGCTGGATGCTCTATTTTTAACAATGGCCAAGTTCCTAGGAAACCCTGTTCCCCTCCCAGGCTCTCACGGGCTCTGGGCTTCCTTCCTGCTCCATCAGTGACTGTGTGCGAAGCTCACACGGTCTTGCCTGATCTGCCCTGGCTTACTCAGCCTCGCGCAGTCACTTTTCCCGACTTCCTCCTCCTACTGCAGTTGCTGCTCTGTCTACGGTTGCTCTTTCCACTCGATGCTGCTAGCAAGGGCTTCCTGTATACAGCACGGCACATTTTAAAGTCACTCACTCTAGGTTACTGCATACCTGCTCCATGCAAGGCACTGTCGCAGTACATGGGATTCCCCAGAGAACGAAACAGAGAAAAGCCACCTGTCCTGAAGCAGCTCACCTTCTGGTGTGGAAGGCAAACAGTGAATAACAAATGTAATGAAAAACTGAATTACACAGTTATAAAATGAAGCATTCTATGAGGGAAATAAGGTGGGGTGTGTGGAATGACAATGCCCAATAAATTCATGCTGAATTGTGACATGGTTAAGTAGACACATGTGACGAACTCCTCTCTTCCTCACGGAGTTTGCATCAATGCTCAGCAGACACAGTGTTTGCACTATGCACTCTGACTACATTTGGTAGAATTCTTCAACCAAAAAGCAGTGATAACAGTTACGTATTAATGGATCTGTAAGGAATATATTGAGAGGTAACACTTCAAACCAATCAGACGAGGTAGGGCTCTCACTACTTCTCAGTCTTTTTTATTCACGGCATACAAAGAACATTATGTTTATCAGCCCACTTCAATTAACGGACAAAGTTGTTGAGACTGTGAAAGTCCCTGAG
Source organism: Dolichotis patagonum (assembly GCA_004027295.1). NCBI lineage: Eukaryota > Metazoa > Chordata > Mammalia > Rodentia > Caviidae > Dolichotis > Dolichotis patagonum. The sequence goes on along the minus strand of PVJX010005935.1, from coordinate 65,780 downwards.
GGCTGAGGACCTTAATATCCCAGCACACTTGTAACTCTTTTGAGGCATGTGGAGTAGAAATCTCAAGTGGTTATCAAATTTTAGTACACCTTAGAATCACTTGGGGGGATTATAGTGCAAATTTATGAGCCAAAATAGATGTGTGGGGGCACGGGGCCCAGGAATCTGCTTTGTCAACTCTGCAAACAATACTAGTACCACACTTGGGACCACACTTTGAACTACACAGTTGTTTTCAAGATTGTAGCATGGCAGCCATGATGTAGCGAATTACAGTTTGGAAAGAGTGGTGTAGATCAGCGGTCCTCACACGTCAGTGTACACTGGAATCACTCATAGAGCTTTTGAAAACCCCAGGGTTTCAGGTGGGACCCAAACATGCACATTTCTACCAAAGTCCTGAGGCTGCTGATACTGCCGCCTGTGCTTGGGGCTGTCGTTGGGGGACCATTGATGTAAATCATTCAGGAAGCTTGATTCTTAGAAATTTAGGGTTTTATAAACTCACTTCACAAAGACACTGTTGGGCCCATTTCCTAGGACACTTGGATTAAACGTTACTTAGTTTAAACTTACTGCTCAGAAACTTACTTAGTGTAACAAAAGAAATGCCTTTGAGAAACAAAATTGGAATAAATTTCCTCTGTGGGAAAAACCTGCTCTGCAGTGTGCCTTTGCCCATTCATGTGGTGTAAATACTTCCACCATGACCAAGTCAGACAGGAACATGAAATTGGAAAGAGTTAGGAAGAGGCACAGCGAGCCCTCTGCAATCCATAGGAGTCAGCTCAGGCACATCACTGCCGCAGACCTCTGTGGGGGTTTGTGCTATCCTGGAGCATCTCCATCACCCTGAGAGTTATAGGGCCCCGTTTCAAGTTAAGGTCCATGGAGGCTGTGAGGACAGGGACAGACCCCTTTGTGTGAATACATAACCTACCACAGCTGCCTTCCGCCTGTTGCCTGGAGAGCACACAAGGTGCTGAGGTTCGGCTTCCAGGTTCTGGGCGTGGCGCGGGTGGCATGGACTGTAGGAAGACCTCCCTCCTCAAACATCTTGTAAAGCTTCAGACTCCAGCTCTGTCAGTCAAAGCTGACCCACTTCAGATGCCAAGGTCACCGTGCCTCTGGGTACAGTGGAAGGTGTATGCCACATACACCCAAGGAGTCTAATCCCATGCAGTGCTGAAAGAATTATTTTGTGAGGTGAGGTGACCCACCTTCTTAGACAAATGAACACAAAACACAGGAGAAAATTTTCTTTTCTAGAACATAAAACAACAGAGAGAGCCAGGCAAGATTCCTCTTGAGACAGAGCTGACACAGGCCCTGCACAGCTGGACCACAGTGACAGGGAATGGTTTTGAATAGAGATCGTGCCCACGGCAGTGGTAGACCCTAATCCACATAGATGAAAGCCGAGGTCAGTCCCATTTTTCTCCTGCAGCTCTGTCCACACCTTTCCACCTCCCTCTTTACTGTAATTCGATTCTGCTTTCTTTCCTTCCTAACTTTCCTTCATCTTTCCAGATGCAGGACGCTATGGGCTATGAGTTACCCTGGGTGTATTTTGTCAGTCTGGTCATCTTTGGATCCTTTTTCGTTCTAAATCTGGTTCTCGGTGTGTTGAGCGGGTAAGCTGACTGTTTCTACATGCTCTTTACAGTGCAGCTGAGCAAGGTCCCAGGCCCCGTTGTGAGCAACCCAAGATCCTCAGGGCCAGGACCTAACAGGCCCAGAAAAACCAAAGAAAAAGTCTCCATTCGACCCAAATTCTGGCCCATCGGCTGGGCAGGCTATTTGGCCTCTGATTTGCACCCTGAGGATCCCCGGTCCCAGTGCTGCTTGGTCAGCAGCTGGGAGCCGGCGGTGGGCGCTCGGCCCTGCTCGGTTGCTGTGTGTGCCTCACTAACTATCATTCCATTCTTCCAGGTCAATGATGCCGTAGGAAGGGACTGGCCCTGGATCTATTTTGTTACACTAATCATCATAGGGTCATTTTTTGTACTTAACTTGGTTCTCGGTGTTCTTAGCGGGTAAGCAGGACCAAGGAAAAAGGTCTTGATTTTTCCATTTATTTTTATTTATTCTTTCTGCTACTCCTGGCTCTATTCTTTTTCTGGCTCTGATGAACCTGGGATAGGGGGTCACCTTGGGAGCCTTAAAGTGAATGTCCGTGGCCTGGCTGGGAAAAGGGTTAAATGCACCAGAATGCTGGCAGACAATGGAGACGAGCTGCCCGCTCCTGCCTGTCTCCTTGTGGATTCCTCCAGTCCTCAGCCCCGAGGAGCTGCTCAGTTAGGCAAGATGCTTCTCTTGTATCTCAATGTCAAGAGCAGCAAGGTGAGACTTTGAGTAGGGAGGCTTGGCAGCAAAAGTCTGGGGGAGGATTCATATACCGTGTGCTTTAAACAGCACACTTGCTTTAAGTACTTGCCTGATCTCGAACCAGTTTCTATTTGCAGGCTAATAGAAATGATACCAGATTGCCTTATTCAGTGGCAAGGATGCCAGCATAAGAAGGGTTAGTATACTGGGGTGTATCTCAGGAGTAGAGCACTCGCCTGGCATACACAGAGCCCTAAGTTTGATCTCCAGCACTGAGGGAAAAAGAATATATAGACATAGTGATACGAACACATGTAGACTACAAGTCTAATTCTCTTCATTTTTAATTCTTAGGCTGAGCAATCCATCACTAGCGTTTCCTTTACTTGGAAAGGACTCTTAACCATTTCAAAGCATAGGATATTTGGGAATAGAGGAGATAAAATTTGCTTTCCTTTAAATTTATCTAGTTGGCTACAAGTGTAAAATTTATCTGATTTCTGCCATTGTGCAATGGAATTAAAAGTGACAGAATGGCTTGTAGCTGGGGCACCAAGTGGCTCTGAGGACAGCTACCTTTTCACCATGGGGACTCAGGGTGCGTCCTTACCCCATTTTCTTCTTCGTCAACCCACACCAGCCATGCCAAGGCCTGACACCTAAATGCTCCTGGTGACTCACTCGTGGCTGGCCCACTCTTCTGCCCTTGCTACCTGGTGGTTGGTGGGAGAGGGTTCATCTTCCTGCTCTGCTTGAAATAGGCCACCTGCTTTGAGAGTCTTTCCGAGGCTTGTAAGGACATTAACACGGGAGGATGTCCACGCATGAGGAGAGTGGGTCCTGATAGTTTCCATTCGGTGCATAAACTGGGCAGAGCCCCTCCCACCTCTGTGGCAGCTGGGTGCAGGGCAGTGTGCGGGGTTCGCCGTGGGAATTGGGTGCAGGAAAGAATCTGCCCTTGCTCATCCTTTGCCCCGCTGATGGCACATCAGAGTCCTAGATGGCATTGTACCTTTTGCCAGAACGAAGCCACACAGGGCACTAGTGCTTTTTCTCAGGGATAAAAAGTGATAAACAAAATAATAGAAGACCCTGACTCGGGAGGTTAGAAGGATTTTCATTTTTGTGTTCCAACACAAGAAAATGACCGTGTTTATTTATGGATCTCCAAGGACAGAACTGGGGGGAAAAAATCAAGCTCATTTTCACAATTAAAGATAAAAATTTTGAGGAGCCCAGCCCCCAGCTCTGCACTTGCTGGATACATTATGTGGGTCAACTTCACTATATTTTTCCCCTGGGGGTTTTTTTTGTGTGTGTGTGTGTGTGTGTGTGACAATTTTTTGCTACATTGTCCATGCTGGCCTTGAACTTGCAGTCCTCCTGCCTCAGCTTCCCAAATGCTGACATTACAGAATGACTGGCTATAACTTCACCTTTTAAACTTTAGTGTCCCATCTGACAATATGAAAATGGTAACACCAATTCATAGGTAACTGGGATGACAGAATGAGATCCTTCATGTTAAATACTTAGCATCGTGACTGAAAAGCAGTAAGACTCAATAATAGCACTGTCACTGCAGTGATTACTATTTACCTGGCACCCATCAGGTTGTCATGAATACAATCATCAGTGCTTTCAGAGATGAGGAATGTGAGGCCAGAGATGTTCAGTGACTTGTCTGGTGTCCCTTTGCTGACAAACAGCTGGAGCAGAAACAGAATTCAGGGGCAGCCTTAACTGCCGTCTTCCCAGCACTGCCTGCTAGCCATGTGTCAAATAAGCAGGAGCTGTAACACAGGCCAGAGCTTTTCGCCGTTAAACATGGAGTTCCACTTTCTCCTCCCAGAGGTTAAGAATCAAATCAGAGCTAGTAAGATTCTTCTGGGAATCTGACATGGAGAATGAGGGTGAGACCGTGAGGCCCCTCCTTGAGCAGAACACCTGTCCACAGCTGTTCTCACACCCAGTCAGAGGAGTGGCCTTCCTGGTGATGTTACAGCCCAGAAATCAGAGACAGCATTGCTGATTGTAGAGAAAAAGAATTTTGAAGCCATGTCTTGGTCTTGCTTAGTCCAAGTGAGATAGAATGTGTAAAAACACCTCATTCAATACTTGGCCTTAGTAGTTCTCAAAAATATTGAACATTTTGCTTTTGCTATTTTGTGGTACTGGAGAGTGAACCCAGAACCTTAATACTGAGCTATATTCCCAACCCCCTTTTTTCAGTTTTGAGACAGGGTCTCACTAAGTTGCTTGATGCCCCAGGCTGAGCCCAAACATGTGATCCTCCTGCCTCAGCCTCCCATGTGCTACCACAAGTTTCAAAATCATTAGTTGGTGCAGAACAGAAACATTAAGGTTCTTTGATCTTTGAAGCTGTGAACCTTTGAATCCATACAGTGGTGGGGGTTTTTTGTTTTTTTGTTTTTTCTGGAGACCAATCCAGAGTGGCTGTTGGACCATTCCCAGAACAACTCTGCTCCTGGCAACTCCAGAATCACTGATAGATCTTCTGCCCAGGGAAAGAGGTGTCTGAGGCCAATATCTCCCTTTCTGGCTTAGGGAGGCCTCTCGTAATTTGCCAAGGGCTGGCCACTCTGGGTGCATTGCCCCAGGCCAATCCAGAAACAAAAGCTGTACACAGGCTTCTGTTGGCCAGCTGTATAGCAGCAATGGCTTCAAGTAAGAAGCTTGATTGATCAGGACATCCTTGATTGGGACATCACCCCAAGAATGTGGCAAAACATCCACTTACCTATCAGTCAGACTTCTGATTAAGCCAACCTTCCAGAAGCACACAAAATTGTTTCAGAGCCCCCTGAGACTCACTGGCACTAGGACAGCATGAACAGTTACTACCAATCTGTGCCAGGCTCTGTGCTTGGCATTTCAGCAGATTGGTTCCTTTAATGCACACGACAACTCTGTGTGCTAGACGGTGTCCATATCTCCGTTCTGCAGAGCAGAGTGAAATGTGGAAGAAGAAACCGTATTTCTTCTAATAGGTGAAAACAAGGGGCTGAGCCAAGCAGGGGGAACCCACAGCCTTTGCCCCTAACCTTCATGGTCTACTCATCCGTCTGACTGGTTGATGCCATGTTAGTAAATCACATGCAAGAAATGAGAGGTGAAGGATAGAAGCCAAAGTTGAAGGGCAAAGGCGAGACAGGCAGCAGAAGCAACCCATGGACAGAGAATCCCAGGAAGAACCACAGAGACACCGCTGGGAGCCTCAGCAGTATGGGCTCATCAGCACAGAGGCCAGCAGCCCTGAGCCTCTTTCTGGCCTCGAGAACCAGCAGGAGCAGCTCAGCAGCACTGCAGGCTGGGGCGTTCAGGCAACGGGGGCGGGGGAGCCCTTCATCCAACAGTTAAGGCTGATAATACTTTATAGCCCAGTACACAAACCCACCTCATAAATGATGCCCTTAGCCCTTAAGGAAAGGTTAAATTGTGCTTGACATGTTCTTCTCATGAAGGCAGAGAACAACATTGCTATACAGTTTCCATTAACAAGGTAGAAATTCAAAGACTCTGATCTCCAGAGGGTTAGATCACCATCCTTCATCTGGAGCATTCATGTGCCCAGAGCATCTACTTCTGACAAGGCCAGAGAGGGTCCACGAGAAGAGCATGCAGCTCTTGGGTCTTTTCAAAATGTTTCCGTGCCATTCTGTTGATCCTCACATTAACCATGTGCAGGTCCTGAGCTGGCATCTGTATGGATAATAATCAGATTACAATCCCTTTTCCCTCCAGAAATCTCAATTTCTAGCCTCTTCTGTTTAAAATAGCAACAAGGACCATGAGAGTCTTGAAGTTCCACATAAAGTCATCATCAGGTAGAAGTCTGTGCTCTGGGATCCGGTTACTTTTGGGTTTTGATGCTTACAGACAGGGAGCGTGAGATGCGGCCCTTTGGTTAACAAAAGGCCCAGGATCTCTCACATGAGGAACAGTCCACCCTGTCACCCATTGGGCAGTGGGCCCCAAAAAGCAGGGGACTCGATGAATGAGCATTTTACACTGGCACCACCGTTCAGACAATAAATATCCAGGTGAGCAGAAGCCAAAGGCCAGACACACGTGACCTGCTGAAGAGTGGCAACACGTGTAGGCAGTTGTCATTGGTCACAGCAGTTGTGTCCTTTAAAGTTGCTGTGGACACTGAATTAGCGACTGGAGGAAATAGGGCGAGGTTCCTGCAAGCTTCTGGTCTCAACTAGTCGATACATAACTGTGTTTGGTAGATGTTTCTGTTTAAAAACACCCGCCTACTATCTGTCACGGGCTCGCTGACGCTAAACTGTTGGCCAGCAGCACTGTAACGTATGGAGGAATGAAGCTTGTCTGACGTACATATTCCTCCGTGAGGCACGTCACACACTTCTTGCCCTTGGGAACACTAACAGCACTTTAAAACTATGTTTAGGGACAACCCTAAGTAGCAAAAAGCACAAAAATCCAAAACAAAAATGGCATTAAATAGACTGTGAAAAGGACATTTGTTTACATTATGAGAACTGAAATCAATAAAGCAGAGTGTCACCTTGTTTGACCTTTTTAAATTATTCTGCGCATGTCCACAAATGACTGTGAAAGTGCCATGAATATTGATTCGGGACTTTCAAATAAATTTTGGAGAGTAGACAAATTTATAAATATAGAAGCCACAAATGATGGGGATCAATTGCATTATCAGAGGGTCTAGAGCCTCAGTGGTTGGTATTGACTGGATTTTCCAGTTACCTCCTGGTACATCGAGTCCCCTGCTTTTGGGGGCCCACTGACGGAGCACCTGCCCCAGGCCCTCCTTGCCACCCCTCATTTTTCACGTAGGCCGTTGCTGATGAGAGATGTGTGCCTGCTTTATGACAAATCCCACAGCAGTGACTGATTCTCACCAGCTCAGTCTCTGTGCCCAGCGCAGCCCATTGAGCTGGGGCTTCACATCTTCATTAGTGCAGTCCCCAGAGCAGATGTGTGGCTGGCATCCAGGGGAGAAGACAAAGAGAGCCAGGCACTCCCACCAGCATATCCCTTGCTGCATGGGGCTCCGTGGAGAAACCTTAGCAAACCTGCTGTTGGCCACAGCCTGGTTATGCCCTCTGCTTAACAGGAGCCCACAGGAGCCCCGTGCCATGACGCTGCTGTGCCACCTCTGCAGCCCTCTTTGTCCTCCAGCCATATCTTTCCTCTACAGGATAAAATACAGGAAGGACAGTCAGAGTCATCCACACCCTTCATCTTTCTTTCTCTCTATGGGTGTTCATTTTAGTTCCCCTGCGGTAGAGAGGCCAGCTTTCCTTCCACCAGGCACATGCTATAAAGCAGGACTGGCCCAACTAGATCCCTGACCTATTCTCCCAATTCCAAATGAGAATAGGTAAATGTTTCGTAATCAGAACTTAAACCTTCTGGAAAATCCTCCAAAAGAGCTAAAATGAACCCTTAGCAATTCATTTCCTTACAACCTCAAACCCACTCCAGGGAGAACAGAAAATACAAGTAGAAGTGGGCAGGAAGCTAGTCAGAGGGGGTCTGGAAAGGCAGATTGTAGAGTTGCTTTGCTTCAGGAGGAAAATGCTGTCTGAAATTTCTGTTAACATACAGCAAGACCAAGGCTATGAGGTTCAGGAGAAGAAGGAGCTGGTATCTGTCCATGCCCACTCCCCAAGAGCAAAATCAGGACGGGAGCGAAGCAAGGAAGGCTCCCATCTTCATTGTGAGCTGTCAGTCTGGCCCCTTTCCCTGGCATGAAAGTCCCTGGGAAGGAAATGAAGGTACCCGCTGGTTGGCAGAAAGCCCAAGAAATAGCAAGTTCAATCCAATTAGAATTGGATTCAATCAAATTTAAGAAGCAAAGTCAATCTAAACCAGAGCATCATTAAGGCAGCAGTTGAAGAGAACACATTAGCTTGAGAGCCTCCACATTCTCCCAGTTACAAATTCCCTAGACTCCTTCCCAGCCCCAATCCTATTTCAGCATAACAATGAAGTGTTAAAATCTGCTCTCCTAAGCTGTATAGGCAAATGCAGATACTAAGCAGTTTACATGGTGATAGCATCACTGCTACAATAACAGTGGATTTAAGGGCTAAGTACTTTGCACCACACCCCCTCATATAAAGGTTTGTGGGTTCCATCCTTTCTTCATAGAAAAAGAACTTTTCCTATAAAGTTCTTGGCTTGGACAAAAAACTTTAGAAGGTCATTTTAACAACCCGTTGTCCTGCACCAGGCCCTTAGTAATGAGAGGAAGAATAATCATAGCCCAGGAAGACCTGGACACCCAGTGATAGGTGGACACACAGAGCACACACATGAACCACAAGGGCACATTTCCCATGGGATGCACATCCAAAGATTGAAAGGAAACAACACAACAAAGGAACAAAACAAGCAAAAACAGCTTATTTACCTATGGGGGGGGGGCTTTAGGAATTGAGAACTAGCCTTGTTGGTCATTGCCTTCCACTGCCAGCCCACTCCTTGCTCAGAAAGTGAATTCAAAGTCAGGGGGAAAAAAGGCCCAAATCACAGACAATAGCAAAGAAACAGCCATTCTGTCAGAACTTTTCAATACCTCTTCTTCCAGCAAATCCCAGTTCAGCCCCAATTGCTACTCATTATTACTTTAAACTGAATGCATCATTTAACTCTGATATCATCAAGGTTTTATATATTTTTCTATTCTGATTGGATTTTTTAAAAATAAACGAGTAAGCCCCAGGACATTTTCTTGTGTTTGGAAACCTTATTGGGCTCCATGCGGGTAAGAACCTTCCCTAGATTAGAAATTCTTCCAGGCATGCTAGGTATGACAAGGGAAACTAAGAATGAGAACAGAGATTGAGGAGACTGATCTGCTAGATCCTAAGTCAGTGATGTGCCAGGGAAAATCCTGATCCAGAGTATCTGCCAATTTCTATGAGGTAAATATTCCCAAATGGCAGATGTCACACTACCAAAGAGACATCACAGAAGCGAAGCCACAGATGGGAAGAGACTTGGGTGATTTGGCTCTCAAGACCCGGTGTGAGTGACTTGGGCTCTGGCATAGTACTGGGCCTCACACCTGTGTCACCCGAAGACTTGTGAGGCTTGTTTCAGTTGCCACCCACTACTTGGTGGAAAGGAAACACATGTCTCACAACGATCATGAAGGGTTTTTAGTTATTGTTTGGAAAAAGTTTATAGGTCTTTGGAGAACAATCATTACTAAAAGGCAAAGCCTATGATCATGAGCTAGGAAAAAAGGGAAATGGACTTTGCCATCCCCTTAGACTCTCATTCCTGTGTGGAGCACATCCTACTGAGAGACTCTTCCATCGTGTGAGCCTTAGGACAAGCACCGGGCTGACTAGTGGAAACTCTCTGAGGGCAGGAGGGGCACTTGCTCAGGGCTGGCAGTACGAAGCCTTTAATGCTCGCTTCATCTCCCCTTATCTCTGTCTCTCCTCCCATGCCCAACCCTTCTCTATACTCTCCTGCCCTGCCCACTCCTCGCTCCCTTCTCAGAGAGTTTTCCAAAGAGAGGGAGAAGGCCAAGGCTCGGGGAGATTTCCAAAAGCTGCGAGAGAAACAACAGCTGGAAGAAGATCTCAAAGGCTACCTCGACTGGATCACCCAGGCAGAAGACATTGACCCGGAGAATGAGGATGAAGGCGTGGATGAGGAGAAACCCCGAAACAGTAAGAAACCTTCTTTTGTCTTTGGGCTGGGTTCTGGGTGAGAGAGACAGAACCAGGTCAACAAAATTGTTCCCCACTTAGCTCCCTTCACAGACCATAGATTGTCTTCCTGGAGCAACCTCTGTCTCACTGACTGCAGTCGTTTGCTACTAATAGGAATTAGTCACAGATGGGGAATAAGTGCTGCTAATCTATAAACCCTCACATTTCTTTTAGAGTCTTTGACCTGAAAAGACACTTGGAAGTTTGCTAAGGTGAAACCTTTTTTAAATCAAACACCCTCCTCATCCAGGTTTCCTGCTCTAGGCCTGTTCCAAAGGAACAGTTTCCACCATGCAGCTACCTGGAACTTTGGAATCCTCCTCTCTTTGCAGTAGACCTCCAAGCATCACTGAGCTTTCCCACAGGAAAGGGGTTAAAAGTTTCTCTTAAGTAGGTTAGATTCAAGGAGCCAGGAAGTGCTAAATGAGAAGGATGGGAAAAACCCAGAGGACTTGGACAGAATACAATTAAATTAGAGAAATTAAGCCAAATTCCTCCCTCTGGGGCTTCACATGGTAGACTGATGGATCGGCTGTAACTGGGATAGAAATGAGAGCAATAGAGGCTACGCATCCACAAGCCTACTGAAGGCGATGGATCATGGAAACTCAGGCACGTATCAGATGAGCCGCGCGGTTCTCCAGGTGGTCGCTGGGCCAGCAGCAACAATAGCAGCACCTGGAAACTAAAAGTGAAACCATTGGGGCTTTGCCCAAAAGTACTGACTGGGATACTCCAGGGGTGGGTTCACAGGTCCCTAAGATGTTGTGATGCAAAGTAAAGGTCAGAACCACTGGGTTAGCTGTAACTGTTCTCTGTTCCCTGTGACCTTGCTCTCTGTGACTCTGACCACACTTGTCCTCCTGTTTCTGGGTGGAGTATCTCTCTTTTGTGACACATGTCTGAATAGGTATATTTCTGGCTTCTTAGCAGCCTGGTTTAAAACACTGGGCATCTACAGTAGGTAAGGAATCAAACATGTTAAAGAGCCAAGTAGAACATTTGTGGCATAGAACCATACAAGGAAAGACAGGAAACTAGAAATTTTCCCTGAACAGAAAGGGACACGAGAAAAACCTGCAAGAAAAGGAGCAACCAAAGATGTTAACAGAACAGAATCTCTGTTCCCTCATCATGGAATGATTTAATAAATCTGTCAACTACTCCCTTCTGATAACTCTGCTCAAGGTACAGATGCAAAATTAAAATACATAAACAACAAGAGACCGATAACAACATAATTTAATAACCTAAGGAGGCCTTCATGCTCAACTAAGTAGTTTTGCAACTTGGAAGACAGGCCTTTGATGGATTATAACAATGAGCAATGATGCCACTGAGGGACTTTCTGGAAGAATGCCTGACAGCTTCCATTACTCTGTTGACGGAAATGTGGAGTAGTCGATTAGTTTGTGGTACTGAGTGGTATGGTAAATAAATAAATTGGTCTGTGAGCCACAAAGACGCTTACTTCTCCAACACAGCAATTCATGTCTTGGCTTCTTATGCTACCTTCCTTCAGAGTAGAACCCTTACTAGTGGTTAATAGTGATAAGCATTTTTCTTAGCATGTGTTATTAAAAACATTCAATACCCAGTACTTTCTGAGCAAGTAGTGCCATCCACTGAGACATGTAGCTATTCTGTTCTCTGTCTAGGCAAGAGCTTCCAGGGGGAAGCATGCTGCTTCTCTGATTTGCCCACTGAAGGCATAAATCCCAAGGAGAGTCTGAGCAGGGAGTATTCTTTGCCCCTGGAGGAGCTCACACTGACAAGGGCTGTCTCCCCAAATTTCTGGCCAGGCTCCGAGAAGAGCATAATGAATGACCCACCCCAATAGACAGAGTCCCAGCCAAGATTTACATAAGCCCAAGTATGGATAAGACTGGACTTCAGAGGCCATTGCTCTTGTACCCTTGTTCCACTTCCTAGTGGCAAAAGGAGCCTGTTGGAGCTTGCTTCTTATCCCTGGCCACCCTTGTCCTATGAGGACTGGCACCTTTGTGAGTAGAATTGCTGGTAGGACAGTTTCACGGGGTGGGGCAAGGGAATGAAGGTCTCTAAAATCAAGGCTTGGAAAATCAAGTAGACTTGTGTGATGGAATGGAATGTGAGACTTAAGCGAGCCAAAAAAAGAGTCCAAAAAAACTGTGTCTGCTGGGAAATCCAGTTAAAAGTAAAGTTGATGTGACTTATTTATTAAGGGTTTGGAGGCTTAATAGACTTACAAAAAAGGCAAATCTGTGGCTTCAAAACTACATTCTTATCTTTGGAACTTCATAGTTTGCCCTTTGGAATAAATACGAAGGGAGAAATGCCACTACAAATTAAATATGTGTCTTAATTACTGTAGTATCTCAGTCTTTGAAATTTTAAAATATGGCAAATTCTTTTCACTTTGAAAGCAAAGTAGCTTTTCTGTTTGTTTGTTTGTTTGTTTGTTTTTAAGGAAAAAGGTTTGATCACTTCATTGTACCTCTGGTGACTCTGCTTTTAACCAGGGCAGTGTCTCTATTACCATTCCCCAGATGCCACTGGTGTCATGCATGGGAGATAGAGCCAGCTGCATGCAGGGACAAATCAGTGACATTTCATGTGTGGTAGGTGTGCAACCTAAACAGATCCCAGTTACTCAGTTTTCCTAGGAAAAGCTATGAGGCCACTGAGGAAGAAGTAATGGGTTGGAAGATAACAGAGAAGGAAGAAGCAATAGATAGATAGATAGATAGATAGAGGTATAGATAGATGGCATTTCTCTAAATAATTAGAGAGGATGATGCCAGTATTCCACTCCATCCGTCCATGTACAAATTGAAGATCTACTGCTAGGCACTTTTCTAGGGATTGGTGATATAGCAACGTACAAAGTAGTCAAGACCCCCTGCCCTGTGAAATTTAAACTGTCGCAAGGACTCGGGTAGTAAGCTACCGTGTTTGAGAGCACTAAGTACCACTGAGAAAGTGTAGTCTGCTCCAGCAGCTTGGTGAATCTGGGTGGCGAGCAGCAGCACTGAGAAAGCGCAGTGTTAGCTGGAGCGGCTGGGGAGTAACTCACTGAGGAGGTAGCCTTTGAATCAAGATGCGAAGGCAGCGAGGAAAGGAAGCATGCAGATATTCGAGAAAAGAGCATCCCAGGCAGAGGGAAGGCCAGTGGAAAGGCCTCGGGGCAGGAGGATGGGTGATGTGTCGGAGCACAGACACAGAGAGGCTGATGTGATGGGACAGGGGGAAAGGCAGCAGAAAGTGGTCAGAGATGAGCGCCGTGGAGAAGATGCTGAAACTCGTGCTGAGAATTTGCATCGGAACAGAAAGTGAGCCAAGTAGCCACTGGAGGTTTTGAGTGGAAACATGACACGATTTGACATGCAGCTAACAGGATCCCTCTGGCTGCCGCATGCTGGACGGAATGGATGTGAGCGAGGGCAGGGGTTCTGTCCGAGGTTGCTGCCTTGGCATCATTTTTGCTTTGCTTTGGCAACAATGGAGGTGATAAAGTCAGAGTTCAGGGTGACATCATTTGACGATATATCAGCTATGGGATGTGACAGAGAGAAGTCACGGATAGTTCAAAGCAGTATAAGAATGGAATAGCCACTTATTTACAAAAGAAAAACTTAGTCCAGTATTTAAGAGAGCGTGAAGAAAGACATCTTGGACCTTTTAAGTGTAAAATGCTTGTGAGACCTGCAAGTGCAGATGTTGAGGAGGCAGTAGCGAGTAAATCTGAGTCTAGGAGAGTGATCTGGAGACAGAATTTCCATCTAAAACCCGTAGACGATATTTAAACCCATTTGTCTGGATAGGGTCACTAGAGAATGCGTGTACACAGAGATGACGAGAGGAGAGGAGAGGAGAGGAGAGGAAATGAGATGAAGGAACTGAGAGAAGGCCCATCCAGGGTTTGGACATTGTCATGATGAGGAAACACCAGTAAGAAAGACAGAAAGGTATGACTGAAATGCTAGGAGAAAAGCAGAGGAAGGATTTTCAGTGATGCCAGGAGGCTAAACAAGGTGAAGACTGGAAACTGATCACTGGCTTGGCAATGTAGGGCTCTCAGGGGCCTTCACAAATGCTATTTGGTGGGATGTTGGAGCAAAAGCTTGATGCAAAGCATGAGTCTCTTGAGTTTATATTGCACCTAGGATGACATCAAGCATTGCTCCGTGGGTTTCCTAGTCACTTGGCATGGCCCAGCTGCTAGCCAGTTGAGGAGTGAAGCCATCATGAGACTAGAGGGGAGAGGAAAGAAAGTCACATAGTCCAGCATGACCAGGAGGTCAGTGGTCAGTGCCAGCCCTTCAATACATCCCCATCTGCAGCCATGTCAGGCCTGGGCTTTGCCACTGTGACTGTCAGTAGACAGCCTCTTAAAAAGGAGAATAGGATATTCAAGGGCCATTTCAGGGCCCAAAAGGCAAAAGAGAAGCAGAAAAGGGGCTTGTGTGCAGTGTGGCCTTCTACACAACCATAGGTGGAGCAGCCCTGGGCTCTGGCCTCTAAGGACTTCGTCTGCTGGAGGAAGACTAGAGCAGTGCTGGAGCCTCATCGCTCTGGTCACTGCTTCCTCCTCTCCAGGCTGAAGTGAGCATCGCTTTTGAAGGAATCAATTGCAGAACCATCCCTGCTGCACAGAGTTCATTGTCATCAGTTGAGACATCCGCCTCCAAGGGACAGGCTCCATTTTCCTGCTCCAGTGTCAAATGCAGTAAAAGGCCAGGCACTGAAAGGAGAAGCTGTGTGTGTGTGTGTGTGTGTGTGTGTGTGAGAGAGAGAGAGAGAGAGAGAGAGAGAGAGATGGAAATTTCATCTTTCTTTTTACTGCTCACAAAGATCAAAAAACTGAATTTATTAAGTATCTATCCATATGGGAATTTCTTTCATGTCATTAAGATGATCTAAATGCAGTCTCAGCCTTCTAAAGTTTGCAGTCTAAGACAGACATTTATGTGGATGAGCATATAAAAGACAGACAGACAGTAGAACCAAAACATTGAATTTCCACATAGATAAGCAGGATTAAACATTTACACTGGTGGCGTTCAGTTATGTGACTCGGGAGCCACTTTTGCAATCATCATTAACCAACAGAGCCACACGGGTGCAGCATGCCCTGCAGAGCCTGGGATAATGTCTTATTGAAAGATGGAAATTGGAGGGTTCATGAGAGCTGCAGGTTGCCCACGGAAGGGACCGTATGTGGCTTGCAAGCAGTAATCAGAATATCATTGATTTACATTATAGATATGTCAAGGGTGTATGCATAGTCATTTGATCTTTTTAAGAAACTTTTTTTAAAAAAACCTGTACAGTCAGTATTTTCCTGGACCTAGGTCCTGGGCAGAGTTGACCACGTGTCTGGCTGTTGACCAGAATCCCATGCAGCATCTAGCTTAGAATGCATAAGAAGAAACACTGCCATTCGGTTTTCTCCTTGATCCTCTGTAGTGTACATTCTTAAGTGCTTTCAGCAGCCACCCTGCTGAAAGTGCCCCTCAGTGAGGGCCGACTCTATTGTGCAGACACAGAGCTCTTCTGCCTCCCTGTAAATCTCAGCTGATCCAAATCAGAACCCTTCAGCTCTGGGAAGTTACCTTAAAAATAAGGCGAGGAAATGGAAGCTGGAGATGGGGGGGAAATAATAGTTGGACTAATTATTGGGGAAATCAACACTCAGACACACATCTACTGATTCCGCCTCCAGGGCTCTGCCCACCACACCAAGCTGCTCTTCAGAGAAGCCTTCTCAGACACCCCCAGGCAAAAGCACTCCCAGCCCTCTCTCCATTCCCTTGGCACCTGGGGCCAGTTCCACCTACCTCTTCAGAAGTGTTTGCTAGGCCTATCCTGAGTATCCCTACTTCCTGATGGGACCCAGGGCTATGGGACTAGGTTGTGTCTAAAAGTTCAGTGGACACAATGCCATGAAGGCATCTGATAAAGCATCTTCTACCCCTCCCATCCGATAGAATAGGTGGGCTCAGGCCATCACTGGAGGTGAGTAGCTTCGTTGTTCTGTCTGCTAGAAGCAACTTCCCTGTGGCATCGGTAACAACTTCCTTTCAAAAGCACTTCCTTTAATGAACGCATTTGCTTTCCAAAAACCTTACATCTCTTTCCACTCTTGATAAGTACCATTTACAAACAAGCAAATAAGCATGGACTCCTTGTCTTTACAGCCAGTGTCACAGGTTAGGGACACTGAAGTACCCTGGCCCAGAGTCAGTTCTCAGGAGATAAAGACAATGGTGACAACTGGGAGTTGCTGTAACGGGGCTCTGCAGTGAGACGATGTTGTGGACCCTTCTGGTTCTGTGTAGGATCCCATGGACTTAGCATCATGTGCTGCCCCTCAGCAGGGGTCACACCATGACAGAGATCTAGGTGGGGCATTTCATAGCTAGCACATCTGCACCCCTGTCTATGGAGCAACAGTTTGGCTGTTGCACTATCTGGTCCGGGGAGCAATGGGAGAGCTCCCTGGAGGGCCACGTGGAGGGGGTGATGGGAAGCCTGCACACCAGCTGGTCTCCCGAGATTGCTAGGCAATCGCTAAAGCAGTCCACCAGCGAGGCATTAAAGGAGAAGGGGCCTTCCAAGCTCTGCCCCATGCTAAGCACTCACAGCCATGTTTGGCAGTTCAAGAGTCCATTGGCGGCCTGCTCTGCTCCTTGTTGGCTGGCTGGTCACCAGCCTAGGGCAAATCGTGCTCCCTGCAGCTGTCAGGAACCATGACCATCTTCTCTTTGAATGACAGCTGGATGCTTCTGGAGAAGTGAGAAGTGAAAACCACACAGCATTTAAACGGGAGACTTTAAAGCCTGCCTGTGACCAGCATTAGCTCAGCCAAGAGGTGCCTGACTGCCTGCACCTCAGTTAGCAAAGGCTCCATTCCCAAGGCAGGCACCTGCTCTCCAGACAGAAGGAAGTTCTGCATCCTCTAATGCTCAGGGCTGGATTATTAGTGGAGAGGAAGAGGCGGGCTGGACCCAGACATTAACCCTGTATCCTGAGGGGCAAAAAATAATAAGCCGAACAAACTTCAGAATATTAATGGTTATGTTTATGATAGTAAGGAAAGTCAACAACAGCTGAGGAAGGTACCAGAAGAAAGACTCCTTCCAGACATCTGCCCATGTGGCTGTGAGACCTGAGCTGGGTACTGTGCAGGTAACACTGCAGTTTCTGAGGGACACAGAAGCCACCAGGCCCTCTGCTGTGGTTTAAGGGGGGAGTGCGCAGCTGTGTTCCTGGGATTGCTAGTCAGCTAACCTGCAAGGGGAAGAGCAAGTGGCTGCAGCCTCTTGAACTACCAAGCGTGGCCGTGAGTCACTGGCATGGGGCAAAGTTTGGAAGGCCTCCTCTCCTCCGGTGCTTGGAGGGAGCTTCTCTGCCTTACAGCGGGGATCTCAGCCCAAGAAGCCCCTTTCCAGCCCGCTTCTCTCTCCGGGGGCTTTACCACCTTCTGAAATGTCCCTGTCTCCTTCCCACCGCTCCTCCCTTGCCTGTGAGACCTGCTCCCTCATCACCTGTGTGATGCAGCCCAATTAATATTTCCAGAGCTTTCCTTGTTGTTCTTGCTCAGGAGCTTTGAACATGCCTCCACGGCTACACAGTAAAGCCTGGCCGTGTCTTGGTAGTCTGGACATTTCTCCTCTGTCACAGCCAATGACTTGGACCATCTCTCTCCCCACTGCTCCCACACCAGACTGTGAGCTGCTCTCTAAACATGTCTGCTGCTTTCCTTCTTCTAAACCTTCACTCATCATTCCTCCCTCTGCCTCCTCACCTCACCTGCTCCTCCCAGCTCTCCAGCCCGCCACAGCACCTCCCGCCTGGAGCCCTCCCAGCCCTTCCCTCTCAGGGAAGGCACCACCAGGGTACTTCTGACCTTCTGCCTGCTGAGCCAGTGTGATGGGGCAGGCCCAGCCTTCCCACCCATCACGTAGACTTTCAGCAGCAAACGTGCTTTGTTCAGTTCCTGTTTGTTGACCTGGGTGTGGTGGCGCACACCTGTGATCCCAGCACTCAGGAGGCGCATGTGGGAGGATCACCATGAGTTCAAGGCTGACCTGTGCTACATAATGAGACCCTGCCTTAAACAAAACAAACTTTCCATTCATGCACTCTTCCACTCGCTCCAGGACCATGATTTTTATGTAATAGACTCCTCCCCACTCCCCAGCATACTGAGTTGAGTCCACTTTGAATTTAGAAAATGGAGATTTTTATAGACTTACATCCTTCCTTGTTGGCCAGAAAGCTTTCATCTCTTTCTAGCTTTACCCATGGCAGACCCACAGAGAGGGCATTGTGAATGGCACTGTGGGCAGAAATGACTTAGGGATTGAGGACTGGGCCCAGAAGAACAGATGGAAGAAACTAGAATAATGGATCCTTTAGAAGAAAAAGTTGTGCGATTATGGAAGTGGGGGTGAATCCTCCTCACTCCTGGTCCTCTCCTTGAGGAGCAATCGTGGTTTCATAGCTCACGTGAGGAGTCAGTGTTTGGTTGTAAGGTTCATTATCAGACACACATTAGTCCTCTGGGGGCAGAATGATCAGGAGCCTGAGAGGGGATGTATCTCTTCCTTAAGTGGAAGAAGAGCAATACAGAGATTATCCTGTTGGATTTCCCCAAGTTCATCTGAGGCAGGTGCTAGTAGCCACATTTTGTAACTGGAGAAATGGAGATTCAGCAAAGTTAAGTTGTCCATGTCAAACAACCTGTAAATTGCAAAGACAGATAGGCTTTGCACCCTGTTCTGCCAGCTCCATACCACCCTCTTCTATACCACTATCCTCCCCTCGATATCATGACTGCCCTCCTCCAACCAGCAGGGATTTAGAAGAGGGGTCCTCTCAGGCAGAGTAACCTCTTTATTCCCCTCTGTTAAAGCATTTTTTACCCTTGGTCAATATGCGAAGCAGGGTGAATGGAGAAAAAGAAGCAAAGAGAGGGTAGCAGGAAAAACTGATCTTAAATTATAATAGAAGGGAGGATGAGCCTGATTTTTAAAAAATAGATGAGGGGCTCCGGGTACTGTTTGGTGGTAGAGCATTACTAGCATGGAGAAAGTCCTGGGCTCCATCCTAGCACCAAGAAAAAGAAAGAGGAGAGGAGAGAAAGGGAGAGGAGAAAAAGGAAGGAAGGAAGGAAGGAAGAAAGGAAGGAGAGAGGGAGGGAAGAAAAGGAGGGAGGAAAGGATGGACTTTATTATTAGATTATAAGAACTGTGTTTGAAGCAAGAAAGGAAATTATGCTTTCTAGTTCAAAGGAAAAGTGAGTTGAGATCAAGCGCCACTGTTTCACACAGAAGAGGTGACCTCATTTGGAAGGAGACCTGCTGATGTGTGGCCTAGCGGAAAGTCATTCAGCACAGGTGCCTTTGGACTTGAGTAGAAGAGGGGGCTGATCAGTGGAAATGCTCCTGAAATGGCCATCCTACCTGCCTGGACAGTGCACCACCCTAGGAATGAGACAGAGTCTGACACTGGTACACAGGATGGTGCAGTGCTGTGGGACCATCACCTCTGGACCTCTGAACCCCCAGAACCTCAGCCTTGTGATGATTCTGGGACTCTGAGCATTATGATGGTCACTAGGAACCTTAGAATTATGATCACCCCAAGAATGTCAGCCTTGTGGTCACCCCTTGAACCTGGCCATTATGATGACCCAGCAATCTGACATTTATGATAACTAACCTTAGAGACCTTGGCATCATGATGACCCCAGGGATCTCAGTGCTATGAGGACCCCATACAGGGAACCTCTATCTTGGGAGGAAGTGGTATGTGGAGTCTCTGGAGAATTCCTATCACTGATCTGAATCCACAAAACCTTTTGACAAATAGATCCGCCCATGCCCACTTAGACTTCCCTGGGGTAGGGGCCCAGTGAAGTGCTGATTTGATTTTAATTTGGTACTTGTCAATCTGACTTGACACACCTGGGAGCAGACAGCAGCTTGGCAGAGGGAAGATGAATCATCTTGAATTTCTTTGTGATCCATCTCCTCCAATAACCAGTGTTCAGAACCAAAACAAAGCCACCCACAACCCAGGCACTCTCAGCTCCCACCTGCCCCACTCTCCACATGTAAACACCAGGCATAAAAGCCCATGCACGTCAGGGCCCATGGTCTGTCAGAAGGCCATTGGTGAGGAAGAATGGCAGCTCCTGCTTTTCTTGTTGCTTGCTGATGTGGAAAATCATCATCTGGTTTGGGAGAGATTAGCTGCATGTCATATTCTCATCACTGGGGCACGTGGGAGGCTGATTTACAGCACGTGGAATCCTGGACCCAATGAAAAGAGCAGAAAAACTGGAATGCTGAAATGGTCCTGTGCTGCTGATGTGGGCAATGGCTTGGGAGGATAGAGAGGCAGGCAGCAAGAGAGGCAGTCAAGAGGCCAGCAAGGCCTAAATGAGAGTTGACAGGCAGAGAGTGGGTTGGGAAGGCAGCCTGTATCCAATAGGACCAAGTCAGGGGAGGGTAGACCCTGAACATTTGCCCCAGAGTCTCCAGAATAAATAGCACGTGCATCTCTGCTTGGAAGGACAGGCCTCTTAGGAGGGCTCTTCTGGGAGCTGGTCAGGCCTGGTTGCTTAGCAGTGGCAGCCTGGCTGCTCCAAGGCCTGTTTTCCATCCATGACTATAAACATACCACAGCAGTCCCTTACCCTAAAAGGTTGCACATGTAGAATTCCAAGGGACTCCAGTGCACTTAATCCCGTCCCTCATGATTAAGTGGCTTATGAAAAGGAAAAAAGATTGAGTAAGAGCCCCAAACATAGGGTACTGATGGCTCCATTTTTCAGGATAACTTCATCAAATGGAAATGCATAGGCCTCTGGTGAAAGCTGAAATGTTTCCAGGGGAGATTTATGCTCCCATATAATAGGAAAGATTCTGTCCCCTCACATAACTATAGTACCTGCTGTAAGTACTGTAGTATTAATCACCGGGATCACTTTGTATTGAAGCCACATAGTTAGTCAGACAGGACAGCAGCCTGGTTAAAAACAACAGAGAATCTGCTGAAGGAAGCTGCTCCATAAAAGGAGTGGCCCCGTGGGGGGATGGATGGAATGCTTCCAAGCGGAGGGCCCTGACAGTGCTGGGCTAGGGTGACAGTGGGGAGGGAAGGGGCAGCTGCAGAGAGCAGGGAAGGTTCATTCGTGGATTGTGATCTTTCTGTTCCTGTGCTGGGCCCTGGGTTCCTTCTCTAGATACTTGGGCAGCTTATCACAATTTGAAAATCACAGATTCTAAACTCCTGGGGACAGAGGGGTTCCTGAGCCACCGAGTCCATCCCTCATCCTCTGGGTTGAAGCACAGGGCCTCCAGCCACGCCCTACCTGGGCAGTGGTGTTGGGGCTAAGCCGGGGGCATGGGCTGCTGCTTCAGGGTCCCATCCAGCATCAGACTGGACAGCTCCACTCCCAGGTGAGGATGCTCCTGCTTCCATGTCTCTTGGAGATCTAGGTGCAGGTTTTAACACTGGCCCTGGGGAAGATCAAGGACATGCGTCATGGAAACTGGACCAGGGCTCCCAACATAGAACGGGCAGTTTCATGTGTCTCCAAACACCTGACTTTGAACCTTTGAACTTGGGCTTCAATGAAAAGGCCATAAATCCCCCTCCCCAAACTCCCAGTTTGGACCTGCCAGCAGGACCCACACTCATGGTGACAGTCAAAACCATTCCCCCTATAATAACAGGCCAAAGAGGAAAAGCATGTTTGCACAGAGAATTCAGTCTGAAGGTACTGGCCTCAGAGGGACAGTGCCTGGTGAGATCATCGTGACACTAGATCTGGTGTCCAGGAGATCCTGTTCACCACAGAAATCTCCAGACAGCCTAAGGGAAGGAAAACGCAAAGAAAAGAGGGGCCTAGCCCCTTACTCCGTCATAAAAAAAATACAATCATCGCAGTTTAGACTTAATTCATCAGTCTAACCAAAACTACCCCAATCAAAGGCCTGCAGAAGTGATCCTCTAGACAGACAAGCTTGATAAAGGAAGTTTAAAGGTTTATCCTTTCCAAAAATATACATTTGAATTCTGATAAGGTTTTTCAGAGATTTGTTTTATTTTATTAAAAAAAAGTGAGACTATTTAGATATTTTTAAAGTACCAAAATCAGGCTTTAAAAATTTTCACCACACCTGAATCAGAGTCGCATTGGATGCATTAGTGTTCACTAAGTTCAGCCAGGTCCAGCAGTGTAGACATTTAGAGTGATGTTTGCTGTGCCCAGCAGAGGCAGGATGAAAGGTGCGTACCAGCCCCCAGGGAAGGCATCTCTGGGCATGAAAAGTCAGATCGGTGGTACAGGTTCCTCCACCACTCAGCCCATCGCTCATTCCACCCTTCCACAGGAAGGAGGAAGTTAGCTGGGCAGTTGCCACCGATCAGATAGCGTGCCCCAGGCTTCCATCGGAAGACCTCACGCTTCCATGAAAACTGCAGAACTCGTCTTGAGCTTGGGGGAAGGTATAAAATAATTTCTATTAACTAGAATTTTCATAATCCCTAAATTTATTCTGTTGCCCAACCAAGTCATACCCTTTGATTAGATGAGTGCAGCACTGTTGGATGAATGGCCCTTATTGTTCTCTCCTCCAAGATGCTTGCGATTGGGTCAAATAATAGTCCCAGGTTGTAATGGAACAAATAGCCTAAGAAACAGCAGGCAGCCCCCTTCTAGGGGCTGCTGTATGCCAGTCTGCAGTTTGCTCTCCCAGCAGAACACGGGTCAAATCAGACAGCTCCAGACCTCTCCGGGTGCTGATGTTTGTTTTGTTTGGCTCTCAATTGATGTATGTTAGCCTCAGCCCCGGGAGGCTGGGTGAAATTCAGATTGTCCCAGGCTATCAAACCCGAGTGAATGTCAATAAATCCTACCATCCTCAGACTGCTGGATCTCCTGCAGGGTGACCGGTCCGTCAGAGGGCAGCTCGGATTTCCACAGATCGTGCGCACACCTTTACATCCCTGAGTACCAATCTCTGTGTGGTGGGCCGAGCCCCACCATTTGCCTTCAAGCATCCTTCTCCTGCCTCCCCCAACCTCACTGTCCTCCTCCGGCATTGTTTCATCCCTTCCTTTGTTCTCCCAAAATACCTATCCATACCTACAAAATGATAGTTATCGCACGTGACCTATTGTATCTACTTAATGGTCTATCTTATGCCATCTGCCAGGTCATACATTCTGAAAAGAAAGGATTCTTTTATTCCCAGCCTCAACATAGAGTCTGGCACGTAGGTGAGAAATTGGTGAGAACACTGGTAAGAAAAAAATGGGAAATAAGGGGATAAAAGTGGGCTGTCGGCCTGAAAGATTTTGGAATCTTGCCACTGGGAGTAGATAAATTGGACCTATCTTAGTAGTATGTCAGATCTAAAACCAGATTAGTTGAGATCTGGTCCAGCAGAGAATGTGTAATGAACCGGACATGCATATTAATTTTTATTCTTCCATTCCTTATATATCATCATTTCTTTTGTACTTCTTGGGGAGGATAGGGCTCTTCCACAACATCTTGGTAGATTCCCTCTTCTCCTTGGTCCTCTTCAAATATGTCCAAGGAAGTGTTGGGAATAGCCTTTGTTTTATTCTATCTCAAGAAGGCCAGCCAACCAGCTAAGAAAAGCAGTCAGGAAATGGTTAAGAAAGTACTAACAATAAACTCCTAGTTGCTTCTTTAGGACCGGAAAGCTGGATACATTTAAGGCTTGAAAAGGTCAGCTTCCTTCAAAGGGGCAGAGGTTTGATTTCGTCCATTATGTGGTCCTCGGCATAATGCTCATTTCATTCACTGGCTGCAGTGGAGATTTATGGAGTAAATGTTATCACGGGCTGAGGCTTAATGAGATCTCAACCGTATCTCCTGGATGTAGTGGAAAGCAACCATTTTGGTAATAAATAGAGAGCAGCATCTAATTTGTAAATTCTTCTTTCCGTTGCTAAGTTTAATCAGATCACTGAAACTGAAGGGAATTGTTGATAACCAAAAATTGTTTTCCATGTCTTAATCTGGCCAGGAAATATTACTCCTAATGGAAATGGCATGTTGCTCTGGCAGTGGCTGGGGATGACATTTGTCATTAGACTAACCCAATTGTTGCATATTGAAAAATATGTTTGGACTGTAATCTATTTAAAACCAAACTGGAGCTGAGGCCCCATATTGCTGTTACTGGTACCACTGGATCACAGAAGGAAAACTTCTTTCTAGTTAAAATGCAGAAATCTCGCCAGTGGCCATCCAACAATTTCCACTTGACCTCATTGAGTAGTCAAAACAAGGTCATATGGATCAGCACAGAGCCCAGACTGGTCACAGGTAACATTTCCCATCATGGCAAACATCGGCTTAAGAGAACAGGACACAAGTTTGGTGTACTGGTTCACACCAGTAATCCTAACATTCTGCGAGGCTGAAGCAGGAGGAATGCAATTTGGAGCCCAGCCTGGGCAACTTAGTGAAACTCTGTCTCGAAAACAAAAGACAAGGGCTTGGAATATAGTTCAGTTGCACAGCACCTTCCTGGTAAGTGCAAGGTCCTGAGTTCAATTTCTGGTACAAAACAAAAAGAGTAAGAGGTAGTTAGGGATGTAGCTCAGTGCAAAGGCCCTGGGTCCAATACCAGTACCAGAGAGAAACAGAGAAAGGGAGGGAGATAGAGAGAGACGGAGGAAGAGGGAAAAATGGAGAAAGAGAGAGATCCATGCATTATTTCTCTGTTTCTAGAGTTAGTTCTCTGTCGTGTAAAAGACCCAAGTCTAAAAGATCTGACTAGATTTTTATATAAAGGAGATCTTGGTTTGAGAGAAAGAGAAAAGGATGGCAATAGGAATTTTCCAGTCCAAGTGGAAGATGGAAGGAAGAAGGTGTCAGAATTAGAGCAGAGTCAAACACTCAGACACCAGAGCTCTTACTTAATTCTAACCCCGGGAGCACCAAGCCCCAGGAAGTGAGAGGGGCAGAAAGGGGGTTGGAGAGAGAGAGAACACCGTCTCTACCAGGGCTCTGGTTTAGTTTAAGATTTAAACAAGAATTCAAGAGGCACAATAGCAAGATGAACCCAGCTGTCTTTTTTCCTGGTTGTGTTCACATATATTTTCATGATTAGCCATAATGGAAGATTTTCGCAAATTGTCTTCTCGTAAGCTGTCGAGCGCAGGTCAGTTGTTAGCACACAGTAGGAACTTCATGAATATTTTGTGATGGGGATGGCAGCACATCTGGGAAGCAGATGGCCCCGAGGAAAAATAGTCAGGCGTGAGGCTGACTTCAAGGTTGGCCCTGAAACACATACATCATCACAGGTACGGGCGCAGACTCCTGCTGACACGCAGATGCAGAGCAGTCGGGTTCTGAGACTCTTCTGTTTGCTTTTGCATTGTCGCATAAATGTACAGTATCCAGGCATTCTGCACACCCACACACACACACACATGCACACACGGAGTGTTGTTATTGAATATTCTGAATGACAGTGCTTGTTAGTTAAGCACCTTCTCTTAGTTGTATTGTCTTTAATCCTCATTTAACCTTCCCAGATGGGTATGATTATCTCCATGTTTAGATGAGGAAGGCGAGGTGAATCTAGACCACAAAATAGGCAGCTGGCGTAGGCTCACACCCTGGCATCATCTGTCTAACTCCAAAATTCTAAATTACTTTTTCTCTTTTGTGAGGCAAGAAGATGGCAGTAGTGCAGAGCACAGGGTTTCCATGTAGAATAAGGAAGCTGGTGATGGGAAGGAGAGGGGTAATGGAAGGAAGCCTGAAAAGGCAGGCAGGAAACTGGTTCTTAATTCCAGACCTCACATAAAGTAAGCTCTGTGATGTCAGACGCTTCCCTCTGGGCCTTAATTTCCAGATCTGTAAGAGTAATAATCCTCGATCACTAGTTTTCAGTTCATCTTTGAGCCTTCCGATCTCCTCAAAACCCACCCTGGCACTGTCTTTCTCTTGGAGTCTCACATTGCAGAAGGGATGCATGGCTGGCCCTGGGAGAGGACATCACATTCTGTAGATGGTCAGTGGCCACTGACACCTCTTGATGGGATCGCTGGTGGCTGAAAAGGAGAAGAGTCTGCTACCCAGGAGCTCATGCAGCCTGACTCCAGCACCCAGGGCTGACTTCGGTCTACAAGGCCATCCTCTCTGCTCTCCTCATAGAGCCAGTGTCCTGACTACATTAGTCTTTACAAGCCCGGGACAGGAGGCATGATAGAACACCACCTCCACCACGGCTGCTGAGTGTCCCCGAGGCTGTCTCTACCTGCCCCCCCAAAGCACACATGACACCTTTCTAAAACATGTCCCTCTCCTCAAGGGCCATCCATGGTGCCAGTTGACGGGCCACACCGTGAGGAACCCCCCTGTTTTGGTGCCTCTCCAGCTGTTGATAAAAACTTCCTCCTCCAGAACTGACACCTGCAGCTATTTAACTTCCCCATGCTGGTCTGAGGTGTCGTGGGTACAACCGGATGGCACCGTTAATTACCCTTGCATGGTTAATTACTCACGCTAATTGCTTTGCTGTCTCTGCTCTCCTTTGCTGCCTCACATTTCCAGGAGGGGTTGGGCTTTTGCAAGCGTTTCCACCTCTTCTCCACTCCGTCCTGCCAGTCTCCCATAGAGGAGGCTGGAACTCACCTGGCTCCAGTGAAAACAGATCATAGGAGATCCTTGTTCACTGCTGTTCTTCCCGGCCTTTCACCCCCTGCCCGTTCAGCCCCTCTCCTCACTAGGGCTGACATCTGTGCTTGGTCACTCTATCTGCAAGAGGTCTACTCCACACAGTATTACCGAGCGCAAAAGGCCAGATGTGATTTCGTATGCTTCTAGTCCCAGCTACTTAAGAGGCTGAGGCAGGAGGATTGGTTGAGTCCAAGACTTTATAAGGTCAGCCTGGACACGTCACCTCAAAAAGAAAAGAAAAGAAGGCCATTGTCTCTTTTTTGCTTTCTCTATATCTGACAGATACTCTGTCTTCACATCTTTTTAGCCAACTATTCAGATAGTTATTGCTTCTCTAGTATAAAAAACAAAGTAATAGAGCTGCTCAACTCTGCCAAAGGGCAGGTCCCCGTGCTCCAGCTCTGCAGCCCACCAAGACCTGCATGTCATACGAGCCACACAACCGGCCCTTCCGGGAAGAGCCTCTCCGTATCCCACACCATTGGGACTCTGTTCCCAAACCAGAATCCCTGTCTTCTCCTTCCTGCTCCTAGGCCTAGGGACTCCTAGGCCTCTGAGCCTGCAGTGTGAATCCTTATTGAATCTTAGCCTCAGACACAGAAAGAGTAGCTGAACAAGACACCTGGCAACCAGGCCCTGTGAGCCCAAGGTCAGGCCTGCCCGCTGAAGACTCTCTGGGTCATTAGCATCCCTGCTCCCTGCCAGTGCCTCCAGGCCTTTTGCTAGTTGAAATCAGGGTCCCTGTCCCTGATCTCAACATTTCCCTCCTAAAGGAAAAACATTTGGCTCCTGCAGCTCTCCTGAGAAACTGCAGAGGAGTTCCAGAATTACGGGGAAGAGGGAGGAGGCCGAGGATGAAGGAGCCTTTTCATTCAGACTGGGTGGAAAGAGTCTGGAGGGTAAGGCTGTCCAACCATAATGTGTAAGCAACACTGTTGCATGAAAACCAATCCACTCTTGACATTTAGTGAGGGCTCAGTTTTTCCCTGTGTTCAACTAGCGTCACCTCAACTGCCGTAGACACAAGCAGCCAGTGACCACCTGGCCCTAATCCAGCATACGGCAGGAGGGAGGAAGGAGCTGGAACCGGGTGGCCCAGTGCACACGCGTCCTTGTCCCAGCACTGAAAGAACAGGGGGAGGATGAGATAGTGCTCCTCCGCCCCTGTCCCAGTGATGCTCAGGCTTACCTGGCTCTGAGGGACAAGAAGGGAATCAGAGGAAGCCGAATGGGGTGTATGTGCTCTGGCACTAACCAGCATTGGTGACCTGGCTCCCAGCCTGAGTGCTCACCTGCCTAGCTCTTGGAAAGTCAGCCCGGAGCAGTGAATGGACACACACTCCGCAGATGTCCTCAGAGAGAAAAGGATGACAGGAGAGAGGAGGTCAGGGTGGTGAACTCGTTGCAGGGGGCAGAGGGGGTGAGCAAGTGTCCGAGTGTAGGGGTTGGAGAAACAACCAGGTGTCAGGGCAGAGCAGGCCTCAGTTTCCCCACCTGCAACTGTGAATAAATGCATGGGCCCTGACTCCCCAGTTTGTTGGAATCAATAAATGAAGAATATCAGGTGAGTGTTTCAACATCACTTGGTGTCGTACTTTTTTTTTTTTGTAATGAGCTGAAAAAAAGCTATCAGTGTCCTAAACAGCACAAGTAGCCAATTTCTCGTGCAAAAGCAAACTCCATGATACTGCAATGGTCTGGTGTGTGTGTGGAGGGCCCCAGGGTCCCGTCACCAGCAGCAGCAGGACGAGGCTCAGACACAGATTCACAGCCCCGGAAGGTCCTGTGGGTGAGGCCCGGTAGCGCAGTGGTTGAGCTCCGCGGGGCGTGTTCTCCCAGCAGACAGTAGAGGGCGCAGTGCCTGGATCAAATGGGAAATGAGATCCGCCCTTAGCAGGAGGCCAGAAGACCAGGGCCTTGGGTGACAGACGAGGCCGCTGCATAGTGATTGGTGTGAGGGGACTGACACCATCACCCCTTTTCTCTGTTCCCGTGCCCCCTCCTTTCTCACATCCTACACACAAGCAACAACTTGACATTTCATCAGATCACAGCTCTCCTTTCTTATGAAGCGCAATCTCTTTGCTTCTCAAGCAAAACAAGAAGGTTCTTAAGAATCCTTCCCCAGAAAATGCTGGGCCAGGCTTTGCTCAAAATCCTCCCATAACAAGCAGCACCTAATGGCAGCGAGGCCATAGTGGGCATGTTTGTTTCATTAAAGCAAAATCCTTTCCCCTGTCATCCTCCTTCGTTGACGTAACAGCCTTGTACAACTGCTGTAGACACATCTTCCATCCGTGCAAGCAGACTTCGGGTATTAGAAGATGGTGACATGGTCTCCGGAACCTCCCTTTCCTAAATTCAACCTTCCTGATTTCTGCCACTGTTCTCTGTGAGTTCCAGGACCTTTGCCGTCCCAGAACTCTATGTTAGGCCCACCCCACCCCACCAGTGTCCTGAGCACTGAGCCTCTGTCTTACTGAGGCTGAACGGCCCAAGGTGAGAGTTTTGCCTCTCTGTTTCTTTGCCCAACGTGAGGAACTGTTGAAGGACTAGACTCAGTGAACAGCATGGGCAGTGAAGTAGCCAGACAGATCAGGGACTCCATCCACACCAGGGCGAGGAGGAGAGTCACAACTGTAAGCATCCAGCAGGCAGTTAGGAGATGAATGACAGGATTTACCCAGGAGGGGGCAGACTGACTGATATTCTGACAGCCTTACAAGGCTGAAGAGGCACAATGGGGTTGGACTGAGAGCTAAATTGACTCATTTCACATAAATGCCATTAGTCAAGCTAGCCGAGAAATTTAAGAGAAATTTATTTGCATGCTGGATAAAAGGCAAGTCTGAGACCCTTCTGAAGAAGTATTGCTCCTTCCCAAGGGGTTCCCCACTTCCTTTAAGGTAATTCTGGGTCCGTGAGTGCCCTCTGCAGAAGGTCTGACCTAGGTCAGCCTGGGCAGCAGAAAGCAGTGAAGGGGGACACAGGCCAGGAGAAGAAAATGTGAGTGAATCATAAGCTCCATATAGCTGCTGTAAATACCAGAGAGGAGGGTACCATGGATCTCTTAGATTGCAGGAGGGAGGGAGGAGGCTCTGTGCTCAGCTGTGCTGCCTTTCTGGCCAAACGGAGCTTTCAGCCTCTCCATGGTGGGAGTTAATGGCAGGGAGAAAAAGCCAGCCCTGGATGGTGGAAAGCAGTTCAGAGGACTGCCACTGACTAGCTGTGTGACCTCAGGCGAGTTGGTGACCCTTTCCAGGCTTACACTCTCACCTACAAAACGAGGACCGGCCAGTCCTCAGACCTCTTCTGAGACTGCAGTGCAGGTGCAGATCTCCAGGTAACGAAGGGGAAACTGAGCCACGGAGGAGTGAAACAGTATGTCCAAGGCCACTTAGATCCAAAATGGCAGAGCCAGGATTCAAAATCAGGGTTCCCAGCCACAGTCAGTGCGTCTCAGCGGCCGTTCTTCATCCTGCCTCGCTGTGTCCAGCCAGGTTGATGGCAGGAGGCCCTGGCTGGCATTATTGAGTAAGAGGCTTCTCTGCTGGACCGCCACTGAGCTTTCCGTCCTCCTCTTAGTAACCAAAACAAATCCTCAGGACCCTCTCATCACCCCTTGTGATGAGGAAAGAAAATTATAAATTTACCCAGCATAATAGCAGCTAATAGGTAACACCCAGTTCAAATCCTAGGTCTTATTAGTGGCCTACTTTGAATAAGTGACCTAATTCTCTAAATCTCGGTTTTTTCATCTTTAAAATGGGCACATATGATATCACTTTATAAGGTTGTCATTTAAAGTATGTGATAGAGCTGGCACATAGTGATTAAAACACAACTATTATTATTATGATTGTATAAATGACTGATATTGCTATGATGTACTTCATAGACAAGGCTGTAAAATAAAGCTTGGCTATTAGACATCACTGACTTTGGTTACAGAAGGATTAGCTGGGGCAGGCACCATTCTTTCTCTTCCATATCATACCGCACGGGTGACTATCAACTACCAACCCTTGTGAATCGAATAATGTCCCCTCTCCAACCTAAAAGTAATCATTGCCTGAAGGAGTTAGACTTCCAAAGGAAACTGAAAAGCCATCAGAATCCCTGTCCAGCACACCCTTGTCACTCTTTAGGGGATGGCCTGTGTTTCCCCTTAGGGGTGTCTGACTCCTATGTGATTGACATCCTGTTTCCCCCATAAGCCTGAGAATGCTGCACATTTCCCCACCACCCTAGTGAAAGTGGGGTGCAGGGAAGGACATGCACCAGAAATTTAGCAGCTGGTCTCCCTTTCCACCCTTCATGCGTCTGCTCAGCTTCCTGAACCTGCGGTCACATTGGAGGTGGCCCAACTCCACGGTGCCATGATGGTGGAGGGAAAGTTTCTGCTTGAAAGCAGTGGATGTTTATGACCTGCTGAGATCACAACAACCCTAGTTTTCTTCTTTGGATTATGGCTACAGATCAAGGGTGGCTTTATGCCTCCTCCCAGTTTATAGCAGTAATAATGATTGTAACACTGGCATGTGGTGCTTATATTGGGCCTTTTTTAATAAGGCCACTTTGTTTGGCTTTTTAATATTTAATCCTGTTTTATATTTACTTTCTGATAGCTTAAAATCAACCCAGTTTTAATTGCGCATATGGAAGAAGCCAAGCTGAGCCTGGGGTGGAAGGAAATGGTTGAGAAGGTTCTAGAAGCAAGTGACACATTTCTCTGTGGTCTTCCATCCAGGCAGGCTGCCTTGACCTCTGGACCTTTTGCTGTCTCTCTTCACTTTCTCTCTCACTATCTCTTTCCTCTGTTCTTCTACA
The DNA here is from genome assembly GCA_004027295.1 of Dolichotis patagonum. Taxonomy (NCBI): domain Eukaryota; kingdom Metazoa; phylum Chordata; class Mammalia; order Rodentia; family Caviidae; genus Dolichotis; species Dolichotis patagonum. Next base: position 34,151 of record PVJX010005935.1, on the reverse strand, counting down.
ACCTACTTTTCCTCCTTTTCTACCCTCTTCCTATCTTTCTCTTCAGTTCATCATGAAGCATAGTTCCTTCAGTAGGAGATGAAGAGATGAGACCCAGGATTTTCAGCAGCCTTGGAGTTATTTAGTGACTGCCCTTGGTGTTTCCTTGCCTCAAAGTATGAGGGAGATTCCTGACTGTGAGTAGAGCAAAGGCCTGGAAAGAGTTTCTTCACTTGTCAATGCAAGATACCTGTGGCCTTGCGCTTAACCTGGCAAACTGCAGAAAGACAGTGAAGAACTTTTTGAGGTGTTTGTTCTCGAGGAAAGAAAGCAAAATGAGATGTACCATAGTTCCTCTCAAGAGTCTCTTGGGGGAGTAGCCAGAAGCAGAGTGTCCAGCTCCGCACTGCCCAGGGCCCATGCAGTACGGCCATTCCTGCATGGCCAATTCTCACCAGTGTCTTACACTGCAGACAGATTGAGCAAAGCTATTCCAGAGATTGCCTGATGGGGCTGAGAGGGTTCTGAACCAAGGCCAGTCATTCCTTGCCCTGTGTGGGCTCACTAACCTCAGCTTGCTGGGCAGTGAGAGAAATGGTGTCTGTCTTGCCTGCACCCACAGGGCCCAACCCTCAAGGTCCCCAAAGAAAGCAAAGTTCTCTCAAACCTGGCAATTTAAGGAGAGTTTGATAAAGATGCCAATGGGGTTTGAAGAAGTCAGCCAGAGACAATGCAGCACTCCAGGGTTGCTGTCACTACTGGGGAGAAGTTACAAAGAGAGGTAACCCTTGCCAGACTCCAAGAGCTGAGCTATGGAGAGAGGACCATGTGATCAGACAGTGAGCAAAACATCTTAGACAGCAAGATGAAGCCAATCTGCATAGTCCTGTGTGCGAAAGCCAGGCAGTGAACTCCCCAGCTCACATGCCTCGGGACCCCCACACACTGGCCAGCGCTTCCCTAGCCCAGCAGGAGCCCAGCAGGAGAGCTCCTTGACCTGGTGCACAAAGGTCAGCCTTCTGGGCACCCGGCGTGGCGGAGAAGGACTGAGAGTGGTGATGGATATCTAGGAGTACCCTTAAAACCCTGTGAAGATGTAAAATGTTGTTGCTGTAGCTCCATAGAACCAGAAAAGGACTCCAGAGGACTCTAACATAAAGTCTCCAGCCTTGAGAAAATTGTTATTTAGTCATGGAAACAAATCTCATGCTTGTGAAGTGATAACAAACTTTAAGAAAAACCGTTGAAATATAGTTAGCAATATTAAGAAATGTTTATTGGCACTTTACAGCTTCCTTTTATAAATATTATTTCATTTTACTCTTAGCAAGAGCTCTTAAAATAAATAACTACCACAGTCTCCTTTTTAAAGATGAGGAAACTTGGGCTCAGAAAGGCCAAATAATTTACCCAGAGTCACTGGGCTGGCAGACGGTGGAGGAAACATCCAGGTCTTTATTTAAAACTCACACAGACCCCAGAGTTCTAGAACATCAGGAGAAAGGACACAGTGGGCCGTGGACTTTTATGAATGCCACCACAGAGTAGAACTGGACCTTCAGGAGTGGATAAAATGTGAATGGCACAGAGATTGGCAGACTCCTTCTGTGAAGGCCAAGCAGTAAATATTTCAGGTCTTGCAGGCCCCTTAGGGTAGCTCTTGAAACTTTTAAGCTCTGCTTTGTACTGTGGAAACAGCCATAGATAACACAAGCCAGATAAATAAGACGGTGACCCAGTACAATTTTATTTACAAAAACAGGTAGCAGGCTGGATTCAGCCAACCCTGGTCACCCTGAAATTCACGAGGCGAGGTGGGCAGGCATTCCAGGGAGAAGGCATGGTGTATAATACCACATGGACAGAAGCCAAGAGTTGGCATAATGTTGGCACATTCAAGGAACAATGAAGAGGGCAACTGGACTTGGTTGGAGAAGTTCTGCTGGCAGTAAGGGTGGACAGAGTGTGTCTCAGTCAGCTCTTGCTGTGTAACAAAATGTCACAGACTTAGCAGCAGTTAACGTCTTCACAGTTCTAGAGGCTGGAAGTCTGAGATCCAGGTGCGGGCCAGGTTGATGTCTTATAACAGCCCTGAGGAAAGGATCAGATCTAGACCTCTCTCCTTGGCATATGGATAGCTCTCTTCTCCCTTCGTCTTCACATGGTCTTCTCTCTGTGGGTCTTTGTGCCAGAATTTCTTCTTCTAGGGATACCAGTCATTAGGTTAAGGCCCACTCTCATGACCTTATTTTTAATCACCTCTTAAAGACTTGTCTTCAATTATAGCACATTCCGAGGTGAGGGGATTCAGAAATCAGCCCATGTGCTGGATGACACATAATTCAACCCATCACAGATAGAGCAGATAGAAAACCAAATGATAAGGACTTTTTAGTTCCAGATAAGGGTCGGTGAGGCAGGAAATGAGGAATTCTTTTGCTCTGTAGCCATAACCCTGACTAGAATGAGAAGATAAGTACTAGTTATACCATTCAGATACAAAGTATATGACACAGTGGGCATCTGGCCACGTGAGTGACAAAGACGTGTTCCATCTGGAATGCACACAGGCTGGGCAGCTGAGTCCAGCAGGCCTCAGGCTCCCTACAGTACCCGCCACCCTGGGAAAGCTCTGGGTGGCTGAGAAGTGCCTTCTAGACTTGGGCTTCCAACGCCCATCTCCTGCCAGGGACCCTGCAGTCCCTCTCCCAAAAGGAGGGGGTAAAATGCTCACAGTAACGGGTAAATTTGCTGACCTTGGAGAGCGGGCTGCGAGGCACACTGCAGAACAAGAGGCCAGAGCACCTGCCTGGCAAGCGTGAGGTCATGAGTTTGCTCTCTGGTACCAAAAAAAAAAGTGAGTTTGGCCCAGTTTTGGGCTAGGGATATAGCTCAGTAGCATAAGTGCCTGCCTGGCAAGCGGGAGGCCATGAGTTCCATGCCCAGTACCAAAACAAACAACAACAGCAAAAACAAGCGGTCATGCTTACCTGGTGAGCATCCTATGAGGACCTCACAAAACCCCATCCCTGGGACAGAGTCAAAGCTGTTTTGAGTGACAGAGCTTTCAGAATGAAGCAGATTTCTTCATCTCTCCCAAAATTGATTCCTAATTCCCTCATACAGAGCTTTGTTGTGACGTCTCTCAGTCAGTCAGTCGTGATGCGTAGGAAGGCCTGAGACAGGGCAGGCCTAAAGACTGTCTGCGCAGTTCTCCGCACGTCTCCTCCTTGCCCTGGAGACAGGAAGGCAGAGAGAGAAACAAAAGAAGAACCTGACACGATTTACTGTTTCCTCTGTGAATTTATTGCTAAATAACCTTAGTGCCTTTTTTTCTTCTTTATCTAAACCCAAGCTCTGGAGGCTTTGTTTGTTTGTTTGTTTGTTTTATTCATGCTTGATGATTTTAGCCATGTTTGGGCACTTATGTCATGTTGGCATCATGATGGCCAAACAAAATCTAATTTTTTTTTTTTGTACTTGGAATCAAACTCAGAAGCTCACACTTTGCAGATAGGTGCTGTGCCACTGAGCTATATCCCCAGCAATCTAGTTTCTTTTTAAGGAAAGTGTGAGGTATGAGCACATGGGTTTTAAGAGTGATTTTAAGAGTTATTAGGAGCTTTCCAGAGAGAGTCAGTGGTTTCATAGAGAGATGACATCATCTAGGGTAAAAATGAGGATCATGCACTGTGAACCCCCGTTTTCTCAGTTGCCCATAGCTACAAAAAGGCCGGGCAGCTGAGCAGTGCACCCTAGTTCTGGGCACATAGTGGGTTCTCATATTTTAGTGAATAAATTCAGAGGGTTTAAACTCCAAATGTGCCACAGACTGTGAGTACTGACAATGGCTTAAGTCTAAGGCTCCCCACCCCCTTCTGGACAGTGTGTGTAGCTTTTAGGCTCCTGAGCCTATCTGTGGGATAAGTTCCTTATCCCACAGAGAAAATGACCTATTGCAATCTTCCAGTATCCACACATCTGTTCTCTAAGTTAGGGGCAGAGATAGTGTCTGTGCACCTCTTTGGAGACAGCGAAATCGTCCTCCTAAGCACCATTCAAGCTAGAGTGGCCACCAAGAGTTGATGTCCTGGGGAGGAGAGAGGAAATTGTGAATTCAGTCATGTGAACGAACTGCTATTTAGCAAGATGAAATCTAACTGGGTAAGGTGACTTCCAGCCACTTGGGAGGCTGAAGCAGGAGGCTCACTTGAGCCCAGAAATTGAGAGCCAGCCTGAACAGCAAGATAAGACCCATCTGTTAGGGAAAGGAGAGAAGGAGGGAGAGAAGGAGAGAGAGAATAGCACCTGTACAACTCACCGTAGTCACTGAAAATGGTACTAAAAGAGCATTGATGCTATTCATTGCTTGCTATGGCAGCTCTTAATGATTCTTTTAAAGATCTCTCTCCCTCTCATCTTTCTCTCCCTGTGCCTCTCTCTGTTCATCTCTGTCTTTCTGTCTCTCTGTCTGTGTCTGTGTCTGTGTCTGTGTCTGTGTTTGTGTCTGTGTCTGTCTGTCTGGCTCCCTTCCGCCCTCCTTCCCTCTCAGGTTTTTGCAATCTCCTCATCGGAAAGCGGGTGCTAGGGCAGCCCAGAGTTCCACATTTGGCTCATAGTAACTGGTGATATGAGGAAATGAGGAAATCAGAAAAAAGACTTTTTTCCAGCTTTCTTCCTCAGCTTTCTCCTAGCAACACTCACATGGTGTTTGCTGGGGGTGCTAGCCCAGTGTCTAGGATGAGCAGTCAGGCTGCACTTTGAAGGACAGTGCAGTAGCCTGCCTGGAGGGAACGGTACCCTCAGTTACCTAGGTCCTTTGCCATCTTTCTGCCTTAGTTTTCAACCTATTCATCATTTAAGCGCCCAAAAGAAGGATCAAACTTTTCATCTCGGGCTGGGGATTCAGCTCAGCGGTTTAAGTGTGTACTTTCATCTCATCCATAGAATCAATGCCCAGCATTTAGGGATCTAAACTTCAACAATCTGAGAATGCCATTTTCTGGAAGTTTTCCTTAAAGAATCAGCATGACACTGCTGTTTAATTCCTTCATAATGGGATTGCATGCTCCATCTTCACCTATTTTATTCCTCTGAATGCTTACTGAGAAAACTATCTCAAGCAAGAAGACACCATTGTTACCACGTTGCTCTTTCCAGATGAGCCGTGTTCATTCCAGGCAGGAGCCTTTAGATGGATGACTTGACCCGAAGCGCACATGTTTGGAGGCCACTGCAGGCCACAGAGAGATGAGTGAGAGGTTCTTCAGTCACTTGGCACACAAGTAACTGCCACTTTCCCACTTGAAAGACCAGCCCTGGTCAAATTCAGTGATTTATTTGGTGACTGTGTATTTAATTCAGATTCTTCCCATTGCTTTAAAAGTTCTCATCCAGCTAGTTCTGAAATTGAGCAAGATGAGACCCTTGATGTTATGGCCAAACATTGGACAGTGCTTCTGCACAGAGGGTCTCTGGTCTCTTGGTCACTGACCACAGCACGGTCCCCTCCCACAAACCACATGGACAAATGCTTGGTGACTGGCGGCCTTACCTTTACTCTTTCACATTCCAGGTAAAACGCTCTTCACTGCGAGGTGCTCATTTCAGGGCTGTCGTCAGTCTACACTGAGAGCTAAACAGTTTGTGCTTATAGTATTTGATCAATTTTTAATGCCTATATCTTGTAATCTGAGCAACTACTTTGAAGAGAACAATAGGCAATATATTGACCATTGTTAATCTCCTATTACCTTGTTTTCAAGTTCTGTATCATTATTTTTATTGTTTTTTCTCTTTAAAATAAGAAATAAACGAATTGGAACATACATCTCTCTAGGAGTAGAAACTGGAACTGAGTCACTCAGTTTCCAACTCTCGGTGCTACTTGCATGTAAGATTTTTAAGAAATTGTTTTTAATGCCACCATACTAATTGCAAAGTTTTTATTTATTCCACACTTTGTGTTTTTAAAATGAATGTATTTGAGACATGGCCCTTTACACAGATCAAAAATATGTCTGACCCCTTCTAAATACGTGCCATTCTTGAGAATTCCCACTGAGGAGTGACTTTCCAGCAAGTTCGTTGGCCATAACCTGAGTTCCAAGGGAAGAGGATGAAAGAAAGCCCTGATACACACGCTGACTGCCCCTTCATACCGGTTCCTGGAGCCGATGGGGCCACTTGCCTGTTCCCCAACAGGACAAGAGTGGTAGCTGACTTCCCACCTGCATTCACTGCTGCTCCTCATCATGAGCTGTGGTCATGCCACGGCATCACCCCCTCATTCTAGCACCCTCCACCGTGCTCTCAAAGGGGGCCATCAATGCTGGTCTTATCAAACGGAGTGACAGGACGAGAGAACATCACACTGAGGAGTTAGCCGAGGCTTTGGACATCCAGAACTCCAGGCCACTCACAACACAAACTCCCCTCTTCTTTGAGGAGTAGTGTCTTTACAGTCCCCTTGGTCCCCAGCTACAGCCCAGACCCAACAGCAGCACACTGAGTTCTTTTCTCCTATTCATTAGCTTCCTCAAGAGAGTACCCAGGGACAGGCAACTTAACCTCTGCCCTGGGTGCTTACATTAATTCAAAGTAGGTACTAACAGTTTATCTCCACAAAAAGAAAAAAGTGTGAAATAAATGATGCATCCCAAAAGTTTATAAATTGAATACACATTGCTCAAAGGAGAAGAAAGATTTTCGAAAAGAAAAAACAAGCTGCTACATTACACTTTGGGTGGGATCAGAGCTGAGGCATCTGATGGGTCTCTACTGAATGGAACCGCGCGGTAGAGCTAGATAGGGGAGCACTAGACTGGCAGATTGCTTTTGCCATTTATGAGTGACACTGTGCAGTTGTAAATGGTGAGGGAGCCCTGGCATCCTCCATGGGGAAGTTTTGCAATATGACCCTAGGTAGAGGAGAGGACACATCACCTGGGGGGGGGGGGCACAGATGCCACAGGTGGATTTCTGAAGCCACCCCACCAGAACCTCCCTCAGGAGGCAGCAGGGATGAATGACAGCCCCTCCCGGGAAGCCCTCCTCTCAGGGTCACTGGTTAGACATACCAGTGTGGACCAAAGCCTCTGCTGGAGAGTACCATTTGTTTTACTCGGGGTCCATCATTTGTTTTGTGTTGTTAATTCATGTGATTTGGGGTTTGGGTTCTGTTGCGTTATGTTTTCTCATATATTTCGGTTTAGTGCTTTTTTATTTTCTGTTGTTAATTTTTGGAGAAGAAAATGAATGTCTCATGTGAAAGCTGAGTTCCTTGTTTCTTTCTTTTGCCCGTGGCTGACTTCGTGTTCTCTATTGATGTCTTGTTCCTGGTTCTTGACACTGACCGTCTTGTCTGTGAAAGGAGGCGCTCCGGTGAGCTTGCTGGATCAGAAGAGAGGAAAGTTTACTTGGTTTAGTCACTCCACAGAAACCCATGGTAATGTCCTTGTGCTCTGTGTGTGTTACTGTGTGTGCTGATACTTACTGGTCTGGACGGCAAGGTGTTTCTCTTGACAGCTTGTCATGTGGTGGTTGTGTCTATGTGTATGTGTGTGTGTGTGTGTGCACATGTACATGTGTATTTGTGTGTACCTGTGTGTTTTGTGAGGGCATGGTAACCTGTCCTTTGCAAAGCCACTGCCTCATCATCTCTTTCTGTGTCTAAAGTCAGAATATATGACAGTTGGTAGCAGCTATTGTCTCCTGGAGCCCTTCCTTTGAGTAGCGCTAGCCAACATCAAGGTCGTGGTAAAAGCAAGCTTGTTACTGGCATGCAAAGTGCCTTGATTTAGAAGATGACGCGGTTACCCCTAAGGCCTAGGTCTGCCCACTCTTAATTTTGTTGTCTTCCCGAGCCTAACAGCACCACTGTCCCACCGCTCCACTAGCACAGAAGTCTCTGCAGCCAAGTATCAACAGGTCAGCTGGCTTCCTACATGCACCCAGCCCTCAGATGGTGATGTCAGGAAAGTTAAAGGAGCCTGCGTTCAGAGACGCTTAGAGCTGGAGCGAGAGGCTGAAGACTCGTCAGTTGTGTGACATCTTCCTTCCTGGATAGAACAAAGACCCTGGCAGCTCTGAAGTCTGCCTTCCCGCTCCCAGTGCTCAAACCATCTCTAAGGTCTGGTCCCACCAGCTCACTCAGACCTGGGGCTACAAAGTGCTATAGTGTGAACGCTGTAAAACACGCCCCCTCTTTGGGCTGTTTGCTCCCCTCCAGCCATGCTTCCTGTGTCACATTTGGTTTTAGGAATGCTGTCTTATTCTAGCATATGGAGTAGGGAGCTGGTCACCACTGGTGCAGTCAAAATGAACACAGAGCAAGGGGCACAACATCTGTGCGCTGACCCCGGTCCTGTCCATTTATACCACGTGACCTTGGTCATCACAGCCCTGTTCTCGGCATTACTTTCCTCTCCTGTAAAGTGAGGGAGTAATTTATAAAGCTCCATCCAGCCCTAAGCATCTGTGAGATGGGATTTATTTTACTCAACTTTATTAAAAATCAGTCTCAGGTGAAGTGTTTGCTGCCATGTGATAAATATGTGGTAAATCCTGGGCTTCTTGTGCATTCCATATTCTTGAAACAAGTGTCTTCTCATCCACCTGGCTTGTCCTCATCCAAAAGCCCATGTCCATCAGCATTAGACAACCGGCAAGTCTTTCCTTGAGCTGTGGCAGCACCATGGAGACTTGCACCAAACGCCACACCTTCACTCATGGCAGACTGTGTGGCTCCCAAGGGCTGGTGATTTTCTCGCTAGATGAGGTGTTTGACTCCAGAAGAAGCGCTGATCTAGGCCACTGTAAAGATCAAGCACTGAAAAAACTACGGGTGCATTAAAAGGATGACAAAAGTGACAAAGAATCTCTGAGTTAAGGTTTTATTTAGAAGAATAAATAATGACAAGCGGCTTCTTCTTAACCACCAAGCTGGGTTCTAAGTTAGAAGACTCACTCAGGCGTGGAAATCCAGCTCACAGCCGCCTCAAGAGGCTGAATGTTGACTGGACAAGTTGCCTAATGGATTCAGATGTTCCCTGTCAACCTGAATGTCAAGATTGCTAGAGGAGGAGGAGGAATCTTGGCAGGTTCTTCTCGGGCCACATTTTAAATTGTATTTTGTGCATCCTACACTGAGGTATCTCCAGTCCTTATGTCTCCACTGCTAGAGTGGGTCTCGACATGTGGTTCTGGTAATGTCTATTCTAGTCAAGCTTCCCATTTCAGATTGGGTCCCACACATAACTGACATGGGACTCAGGATGCACTGCAGGCAAAGGGGAAATCTTAAGTCCTTCTGATAGTACACACCGGCAGCCCTGTCTGCAAACAAACTAATCCCTGAACCCTAATCCTGGGAAGGAGCCTGTTAGATCTGGCGTGTGGAAAGAAATAAGGGAAATAAAGTGAAAGCTTCTCTTCCTATGGTGAACAGTGGGTGCCAGTGAAGAGCTACCATAGTTCCCAGGCCATGGCGTTGACAGTAGAGGAAGGAATTTAGAGGTCAGTTTTTCCAGACGTGTCCTGTAAGGTCAAGTGATCTTATCACCAGATTCTCCCCCACATTCCCGCTAGTTAATATTGCCTTTGGTGGTCAAGCTTCCCCTAGACAGGCAGCAGGAAACTGTCAAGGTTGGCCAGGATAGTGTGAGGGTACAGGTATGCCAGCAGAGACTCAGCCTTTTTCCTCCCAACCAGATCTCAGCTCCAGGACGGTGTGTGTGGCACACTAACGCTCTCCTGCTCCCCTTCTCTGACCCCTCAACACCTTGCCCTCACCCCTTTGCTTCTTGCAGTGAGCATGCCCACGAGCGAGACCGAGTCCGTCAACACTGAAAACGTGGCTGGAGGTGACATCGAAGGAGAGAACTGTGGGGCGAGGCTGGCGTGAGTAGGCATGGCAAACCCCAGCACGGGGCTATTCCCAGGGTGCAGCAAGGAAGCTGGATTCAGGCACTGGGGTTTTTCTGGGGTGTGGGCAGGGAAGCAGCCTCCTGAGTTAGCGTGAGTTGGTTCATCACTGGAGACACAGAGATTAGAGCCAGTAGCAATAGAGAGACATGTCAAGTGTCACTTGTACAACAGGGAAGAAGGGCATGGGATGGTGTGTGGCTCTGGACATGGGGTGAGTTTAAAGTCGAAGCGGTTTAAAGTCAAGTACTTTGCAGCGGGTGGAACCTCAGGTTCTTTTCATTACAGCGGAGAAATGCAGAGTATGTTGGGAGGGGATCTGAAGCCTGTTTCTTCCTGTGCCCTTCCACTCTTTTTCTGAAGAAATGCTAGGTTAGCGTCACTGGGTCCAGTGGCCCTTGGGCCCTTCTTTCCGTTGTGATAAATGTGTCCTGGAAGAAGGCATCAGGTAAGAAACTGCTGCTAGACGGTAAACTCGTGGGTATTTCTGTGCAGTTCTTAGCTGTACTGCTAACGGAGGGAAACAGATGCCTGAGAAGCTACCTTGAATAAGTCAGATTTCATTTCTGCTTAACCGAGGCTGCAGTGGTCCCTCCTCCCAAAAGCCTGGCCCTCACTGTTTTGTGAGGGAGCTGCAGGTAAACCTAAGCATAGCAATGCAGCCTTGGCCTGCGAGCCAAAAGAGGCGAAGAGGAAGCATGGCTGGGGAGCGGCCCAGCTCTCGCCCGTCTTCAGGGCACTCAGGACTTGGGGATCACTCACTCTGACACAGGCACCAGGGAGTCTGTACTGCAGATTCTCAGTAGTGTCGGGAAGCAATTATTGTCACAATGTTGTTAAAATATGATGCTAATTACATTTTAAAGCAGCAGTCCAAGCCTTTTCCTTTCTCTCTTCTTGTGGAATCATACAAAACAAGCATTTGAGTTTCTGGAAGTGTGCCCCAGAGAGCAACACCAGGGAAGGGCACAAAGGAAGGCTTCGAGTCTGCAAGTTCTAGGCCTTTCTGCTCTCTGGGCAACATGAGCACAGTTGGCAAGAAGACCCTGAAACCCTGGCTTTTGGATATGACCCAAGCTGCAGACCCACAGGAACTGGGAGCTGGCATGGAGAAGTCACTTGACAGTACATTTCAAGAGCGTGTGAATCTCTGTTGGAAAGAAAGCATCGTTATCCTCTGCGGAGAGGAGCTGGCAACCTCTGTCCTGTCACTTCCTTGAGGATGTGTGTGCAGGCTCTCAGAGCACTGTAGAAATGGTTGAAGCCATTCCTATGCATATCCATGCTGGCAAATCTACTCTGCTCATACAAAAGACCCAATCACAGCACTAGAATAACAGTATGCTTTATAAAGTGTGGTCCTTTCCTATCTCCGTGGTCCTCCCCTGACCCCAGACAATGGTGGGAGAAGACTCTGCCAATGTCGCTTGTGGGAGAAATAGCAGGAGGTTGAGACAGAGAGACATCAGCATTTTCTGACACTGCGAGTTAAGTTTTTGTGTAACACAATGAAGGACAAGGACTTAAGGGAGGTAGAAAGAAGGGCTGCTTAGAGGTAGCTCCTGGGCCGCCGAGGGGCAGAAATAGGAACACAATGTGACACTTTGTTGGAGAGGAGGAAGCAGGCCCAGGAGATGGTGAAGAGGAAAGAGCCATCAGTGTTTGAAAACAGAAAGTGATCAGAAGGCCGAAGTGTGAACAGAGCCCCCTGAAGGCTCCAGACCCCTAGCAGCTGGGGGTTACAGGGGTCAGGGAGACACCCATGGTGCTGTCTGCGGGGAAACTGTGAGATTGTAGAGCAAGGCTTGTGCACAGAGGAACCCACGGGCAAAGCTTGGGAAACACACACAGAAGAGGAGGAAGTCAGTGGAACAGATGTGCCATGTCAGGTTGGGCCACATGACCTGGGAGCCAGGAGGAAGCTTCATGTGACAGCCATGCCTAGCCTAGTCCAGGGTGACCCAGAGCCACAAGGAAAATTAACTCTCCCTGGGGGAGCTGGCCATGCAGTATGGAAGAGGCACTAAACAAATGGGAGACTACAAATTGAGAGGTGTTTAGAGGAAAATGTAAATGCAATGTAGGGTTAGTCACAGGTGGCCCTGATTTGGACTAGCAAGTTAGGGGAAGGGTGAACATACATTACTGAGGTGAAGTGTAAGGAAGAATGTTCCAGTCAGCTCCCAGCATGCTCCCAGGCCCTTGGAGATGGCCAGGGTATGCGTGAGAGAGGGAGGAGGCATGATACAGGGGACAGGGCAGAGCCCAGCAGGCCTCTTGTCATATGAGTATGAAAGTCATTGAAGAGTTTTAAGACTATGAAGCTGGGTGGGGAGGTTGATTTGGTTAGTTTTGTATCCTTCCTGGGTTCCGCCTGCCCCCAAGGTCCTGGACACCCAAGGCCTTCACACTAAGCTATATCCCCAGCCCTTTCTGTTTTTTATTTTGAGCGAGAGTCTTGCTACAATTGCCCAGGCTTGCCTGGAATTCACAATCCTCCCATCTTAGCCTCCTGAATAGCTGGGATTGCGAGTGTGCAATGACACACACAGCTACTTCTGCGCCGTTAAAGCATGACTTTGATGCGGGGAAGATGGCAGGCAAGAATGAGGCGCGTGAGTGAGGCAGGCACCCTGGCTGCCCAGTTCAAGGCAATGGTCCTCAGTCCAGGTTTAGGATGAGGAGAGGGAAGGAACAGGTTGATTGCCCATGCGTCCGGAGCTCTGCCGTACAGGATGTGACGGTGCACTGACTGGGGACAGGGTCTCAGGGAGGGAGGGGTGGAAATGTCCCAGCACAGGGGCCCCACTGAAGAAGTGAGGCCCGGGGAAGACTGGACAGCAAGGGCCAGTGAAAGGCTAGCTCCTTCACCACTGAGGCAGTCTTCAAGGCCAAGAAGAAGCCAGAAAGAAAGAAGAAGCCGGAGATGAAATGAGTGCTGGTGACATCAAAGACACAGGGGGAGACTCTGAGCATGCACAGGAAGGAGGAGATGCCTCTGTCACTGAGAGATGGAAGAGACTTGGCACTAGTGTCCTGGGGTCCAGTCCCCATCGGCCACCAGCCCTGTGACTTAAACAAAGCATTTCTGCACTTAGTCCCTCCCTCTGGAAGCAGAAAGACTCCACCCACCTTTGGCTTCGACGGGAGCCAGGGAGCAGGAGAACACCCAAGGGACTTCTCCAAAAGGAACCCACTTTTGTCTCTGACGTATTGGGCCTCCATAATTGCATCGTGTAAGCTGTCACATGGATAAAGCGTTCTAGAGCTGAGAAGTCACACACTGGAGGCCCCCGTGGCCCTCAGGGTCCTTCTAGTCTTCAGAGCTGCAGTTCTGTAGAGTGTGGAGTCAGAAGCAGGCGCTGATGGAGACAGCACCAAATGTTCACCATCGTCCCATCACAGAGCACACCGCCAGGTGTCATGGAAGCAGAAGATTCAAACCTGGTGCGTCACCAAGGAGTCACTAAGAAATTGTGGGAATCACTGAAGCCACAGTGCAGAATGACATCGTGAGTGCGGAGTGTCGGGCAGACACGGGGGCCTGGGAGCTCTGAGAACGCACAGCAGGCTGAAGCACGTGTGGGTTTGGCCACACAGGCCCAGCCAGAGCTGTACAGGAGTCCATCGTACAGTGAGGGCCACATGGATGGGACCTACGTCAGCCTGAGCACTAGAAGTCAAGAAGTATTAGCTTGGGGCCTGGAAGGAGACTGAGGGCTTGAGAGGACTCAGTGGGAACAAAGGCTGCATTCCGCGAAGCAGCAGGCATGACAACGGGCAGGAAGCGCGGGTAGAGCTGTGGATCAGCCCAGCTAAGCGTGCAGCAGCTGAAGCAGCGCTCTGTGCCCTTCCAGTAAGGGCTGCAGTGCTGACGAAGGTGGGGCGCTAAGGCGGCTGAGGCAAGGGCTGGCCATGGGGGTGATGAGTGCATGCCTGTGACTTATGTTAAAGGCAAACTGGGGACAATCTAAGGACATACTATTTCACACAGCAGGTAGTAAACATATGGCGCTCATTTTTTGAAGGAGCGAGGCTGAAAATATAAGTAGCTCCTAAGAAGTTCAAATATTTGTCAAATAACGACAATGCAAATTGAGTAAGCAAAAATAAAAAATTATTAGATTTGTCTCTAATTTCAAACCTCAAAACAGGGGGAAAAAATCTTGGTCTTGCCGGTTTGTCCTGGTCCAGACAGAGCAAGTGTCTTGGGGCAAAGACTTCAGCTCTATCTCCGTGGAGGATTCTGAGGGTCTCCTGTTAGTTACTAACTTTCTCCCGCTCCTTGCTGTTCTTCATGAGTTCATTTACAAGCTGAGGTGGAAATTGCGCCTCAAGAGAATAACAATGCGGAGGAAACTGAGAAGTTTTCTGAGCCAATTGCACATCTCCTTTGGGGTTTGGAGCCCCTGAAGGTCTCTGCTTCCCTGAGGACTCTTGGTGACCTGGAGGTTTTAAAACTCAGTAGGAGGCAGCATTCCCCACAGGCTAAACAGCCCTGTTTGCAAGGTGCCCCGGCTCCTGGATCCTTCTTGCAGTGGAAGCACCTGTCCAGCACTGTGCCCTGGGCTGCTGCCAGGGGTGCCTCTGTTTTCGTGAAGTAGTGTCCTGCAATTAGCTGCACCTGTACCCAGGGAGTACAGAGCGTCCAGGCATCGGGATTTCAGAGTTTGAAACCCGGTTCCCACAGTCCAGCTAGCATTCCCTTCGCCACCGTAAGAGATGAAAGGGGCACCGGCGTTTCTGCTGATTGGTTATAAACTATGCCAATCTGAAAAAGAGATGAATGTTTAAAACCCATAGAACCAAAAACTATGCTCACAATTCCCTGAGGGAACAGCTAGAAAAAAAGTCTTCAAATACAGAGTCCAGGCCTATGCATCAGAACTCAGAAAAAAGTCCTTTTATCTACCTCCTGCTGCTTAGGTTAGACAAGGACGCCAGTAAGAAACTAGTCAGCCACTGCGTGTGACCCAGCACCCTGTTTCAGACAGGCCCAGCCCTGATCAGCCCCAGCCCATGTCCTAGAGTTGCTTCTCTGGGAGGCAGGAACACTCGGCTGATCTGAGAGTTTCTACAAACCCACTTTTCCTTGTGACTTGGTTGGACTGAGTGTGAGGCAGACTCATAGGGGCACTTGGGCTGCCATGAAGCATATGCCAGAGAAGACAGCGAGACTTTCCTCAAAGAAAGCCTGGGGCAGGGCCAGGCTTGGAGACCAAGTCTTCTGCTGGAGGCCACAGCCACCTACTTTGGCTTAACTGCAAGGAGAAGCAGCTCGCCCAGGAGCAAAGCTGCGGAAGATGCTCAGGTCCCCAGCTCTGCGTAGCTACGCTGGAGAAGAGAGTACCCTGGGTTCCCATCATGCAGTTAGCAGCTGGAGAACATTTGTTGCCCCCATTAAACTGTGGCTCTAAATAAAAGCGCTGCCCTTGGCTCCTGGCCCCTCCCTCACTCGTTAACATGTGATTAAACCCTTCCGTTGTAGCCAGCAGCCGTTGGGGCGGGAAAAGGTTATTAGCTAGTGGTTCATAGCAGTAAAGGCACTTGGATCTCATGCTCAGTGCCCCAGAGATAATTATCTTATGCACAATGGCTTAGCCACCTGTCACATCTTCTAGTTTAATTTTTTTTTAAATAAAAATAACGAGAGGGGTTGGCATTTTCTTGCTATGGGAGCACTCACTTTTGTGCTGGGCTGAGATGACACAGGCTTACAGCAGTCCCCTCCCAAACTCTCCTGCCTTCTGCTCATCTCTTCTGGCCTCGTCCTGCTATCTCTTCATCTGTCACTTGCATTCTGTCTTTCTGCTCATCCCTTTGAGCCCTGTCACTCTAAGACCTGCTATCTCACCTTCAGGCACTCCTTCTCTTAGCACCAAAGCCAGTCTGACACATGCCTTCAGATTTTTGTCTCAAGTGCTTATTCTTCCCTGCCTTCCTCCCTCTCCTGTTCCATGCTTCTCATTTAGTCTCTCTTCCTGCTTCTCCCTGCCTCCTCCCAGTTTCCCCTAGACTCCACAGAAACTAGGTAGTCTCAGGGCCTTCCTGAAGTTTCCACTTTCCAGTGGAGCACCCTCCCCCAGTATGACCTTCAAATCGCTGTCACCTGAGCACCTGAAGCTCCCGTGGCTCCCAGATCCTCAGGGTTGCACATGACTGTCAGCCTTCAGATTTCTCCTCAGAACCTGTGGCTGTCTCTGGAAGCACCTGGCAAGGGACAAAGTGGTCTTTCCATTGCCAGCTGGTTGGCTTTGTCAACCCAGCTTTGGTGAGGCTCAGCAAACATCAGTGAAGTCTACCCTGACATGCTGTGCTCTCCTGGTGGGGTCCTCCCTCCCGCAGGGAAGGTCTTCCCTACCTCTATGGCTTCTCTCAAGATGTCACTCTTCCTAATATTACTTCCTCATGGAGCTTGCTGGGCAGATCCTGATCACCTGGAGCAGTGTTCTCCATTTCCAGCAGGGATCATCTATACGTGGAAGAGACTAGATTCATAGATGCCTGCTGGGCCAGCCTTAAGTCTCCACACTCAAATACAATAGTGTTCTTTCTCTCCAACTTTCTAATTCACCTATCAGATCCTTGCAGTGCATATCCATCCTGGGGGACCTGAGCGTCATCAAACTCCTCTGGGATTCTTGAATGTCCTTTTCATGGAAAAAAAAGGGCATGTCCACTGGTAATGTTTCCTTTTTCTCTTTCAGCCACCGAATCTCCAAATCGAAGTTCAGGTAAGTGAGAAACATATTGCTTTTCTTTCCTTCTGCCCACCAGCTCAGTCCTCAACTACCATTCTGGATGACCCAACATGACCCCCACCATGCTAGGGATAGAGTAAAGGCTGTTTTTCTAAAGGAATAAATGCTTTCTTTTGTATGGCTGTTAATAAGATGTATGTGCATCAGGTGAGGCAAACAATTAAGTTTTTTAAATTGCCTTGGTCTGTCTGTCTTTTTGACAGTGCTGTCTCTGGGAGGTTGGGACCAAATGTGTCTCTCTCCCTTATAAGATGAAGTCCAGTTAAAATAAACATGTGGGCACTTGCTCCTGTCTTGATCCACTTCATGTCTGTAGAACATGGTGAGATAAAAACTTTGAGAATAATGGAAGACATGTAGGGTTCTGTCACTGTGTTTGGTGTTCTGAGACATCATAGCCTCCAAGAGGACCATGGTCTTCAACCATGAGCTCCCTTTTGGCTTTGTCACCTGTACCCCTGCAAAGAACCTTTGTTCCCAATCCATGGAACTTCTTACAGTTACCCAGAAGTTCCCCTTACACATTGCAACCTTTGCATGAAGCTTTTCCTCCACATAAATTTCCATCCATGTCATCAGACTTTTGCCAAGAACCTCCAATGTTTGTTTCTCTGGTGCCCTCTGTTCTCCCCGGGGACACTGACTCACCTTCACCCATTCCCATAGAGCTGTGCCAGTGCTGCATCACAGCACTAGCTGTGGGACACTCTGACTGTTGGGTCAGAGACCCTTCGCTCTGCAAGGCTCTGTCTGCATGCCTCAGAGCTGTTACTTCTGACCTACTTCAGTGCCTGTGCAGCTGTTGGCTGTCCCTGCATGTGTGATGAATGGATCATAGATGGCTAGGGGGACTGGGGATACAAGTTGACTCCCACAAATCTTACATGTGCCAAAGACATTAGTTGTTTATTTTCCATAACCTAATCTTACTTCTGTAGCCTCACCGACTCTGTCACCGGAGTAGAAGTAATACTAAATTGAGTAGATGCCGTAGCCCAGTGATTTATTATAAATAGTGCCTTGAGGCCACATGTACAGTTATTCAGATTTCCTTTCCCCTGACTCTTCTCTAGAGTGGATCTGGATGTATGGGCATGAAGGGGAACAAGGTCCCAGAAACCGGGCTGGTGAGGACTGGTCACGGAACCCTCGTGTGTCCACTTGGCTCTGCCTACTCTGCTGTATGGGGCTAGTCTGGGTGCTTGGAACTGGTACCTACAGAGATGCAGCAAGTCCATCTGGCTTGGGATTCACCACGGGAGACCGTACTCTGTTCCCAATTCCTCCAGTGTTGAAATTTCCACCTCTATTCTCTGACCCCAACCTCTGTTTGTCCACTGACTTTAAGTACCTGCATACCGTATCTGGGTGTGTGGACACGTCCAGGTCCCTCACTTTCCAGAAGCAAACTAAGGAGAAGCAAGAGAGCGCAGCAGCTCCTCCACTTCCCTGTGCCTAGCACCCTGTCTGCGCCAGCCAAGTAAGGCTCTGGACCAAAGGTTGGCATTTCCTTAGGGTCTGCGGAACCTACCCACTTGCCTCATGTCCCTGGGCTTCCTCGTGGCTTTTAGGTGTTCCTAAAATATGCCCCTCTGATCTCCTGGGACTTGGTGCTCTGGGGCTTAGAATTAAATGAGAGCACTGGTTGTCTTGAGTGTTTGACTCTGCACTAATTCTGACACCTTCTTCCTTCCATCTTCCACTTGGACTGGAAAATTCAGGCTTCCTCCTCTGTCTCTGTCTCTGTCTCTGTCTTTTTCTTTTTCTTTTTCTCTTTCTCTTTTTCTCTCAAGACAAGATCTCCTTTATATAAAAATCTAAAGTCCGACCTTCCAGACTTGGGTCTTTACCCAAGATAGATACCCAAGAGATAGAGAACTAACTCTAGAAACATAAAAATAATGCATGGATTTCTCTCTCTCTCTCTCTCTCTCTCTCTCTCTCTCTCTCTCTCTCTCTCTCTCTCTCTCTCTCACACACACACACACACACACACACACACTCAGACAAAATATCTAGTTTTACAGCCAAACCTGAGAACATATATTATGCTTTCAACAGTTCCAAAGTCTCCATATAAGAGAATATCAAAATATAGTTGAAACTATTTCCAAAACGTCATTCTCATTAAGTAGAAGCAAATGACTCATGAATAAATGAATGAATGGATGTGATTTGGAGGAAGGAAGAGAAATTTGTATTCTTTGGTGCAATCTCTTGAATTAGGGAATACTCAGGACACTCTGGGGACACTTTTGTTTTTAACCCAGTGATCTGTGGAATCACTTGTGCCTTTGAAAAAGAAAGACCCTGGCTATCCACTGCCCTGATTCTGTCTTGGTTACTTTTCTCTCATTACTGGGAAAAAATACCCAATAACCAAAATTTGGGAAGGAAAGTTTTATGTAGCTTACAGTTTTTGGAGGTTTCAGTCCATAATAAGCTGGCTCCAAGGTGGGGGGGTGTGGCACAGGGGCAACACTTCAAGGCAGCAGCCAGCAAACGCAGCCACAGCAAAAGGGGAGGGTGGGGAGAGCAAGTCTCTTTTCTTCCTTTATATTGTACACAGGCCACCCCACCCCCATCCCCCAGGGCAGGTGTAGCACTCAGGAAATCTCGGAGCCCTCCTCTTGCACAGGATGAGGATATTTACAAAATGAGGATCCTGGCTCCCTGCTGAGTCTCTCAGTTAAACTTCTAAACTTCTCACGTTGACACAGTGTATCAACCATAACAGAGGCAGAGAGCAGAAATTTACTGGTAGATTGGTATCTATCTTAAGCCCATCCTCATGTGAGGAGTACAAGGCTCACATATGATCACGTCAGAATTCAAAGATGGGTGCCTGCTGCTGATCTCTCTGCCATCGTATGATCAGGTTCTGCCTAGGCATCCTAAACCCTGTGCCTGTGTCACTCAGCATATTGTAAGCGCAGAATGGATTGCACTAGAGAAATGATGTTGAATAGAAGTGCAAAAGCAGGGCCAGGGATTTAGCTCAGTGGCTCAAGTGCAAGGTCATGAATGTAATCCCTGGTACCAGGAAAAAAGTGCAAAACCAGCCACATACATGCTTTTAAATTTTTTGAGGCACCCATGTCAAAAGGTACAAAGAAACAGAACTTCTTAATACCGCTGTTTAGCTAAACCATTGTTTCAACATGTAATTCATATAATTTTTAGTAAACAAGGTTACATCCCCCTCACTCCCTCACTAAGCCTTTGAAATCCAGGGTACACATTACACCTGTCACAGTTCAAGTACACAGCAACCACATGTTGCTACTGGCTGCTGACCCCGACAGTGGGACACTGGAAGTTCTGAGCAGGTGTCAAATAGCAGCCACCCAACCTAGATTCCATGGCCCACTAATGATGTCTGGGTGTGGGATATCAAAGCTAGCAATTGATTGAAGTGGTCACCAAAAATTATCCAAGTAGATCAAATTGTCTTCTCAGGTGCAATGATTGGACAGTGACAAATACTAAAATCTGAGCTTCAACTGCCCTGTTCTATGTGCAACACTGATACAAGTGATGCACCTCACTGTGTATTTAAAAGAATTATTAGAACAGTGATTTTAGGGAAATGTTGGCAACTTAATAGACTTGTAATATTAAGGCCAGAATAGGGTATTTCCTTGGTAACCCAGGTTTCCACTTAAGTGAATGAAGTAAAACAAGAAATTCACACTATTTGGGGCTCACTGCTCAGACTAGGATACAAATGTGAAACAAATCACTCAGTCTTCGGCAGCCTGATGAGACTAATTGGTTGACTGGAGTTTCTGGACCTCAGCTGTGCAGAGTTCTGAAATGAAATTCATGGCGTTTGAAAACTAGAGGGCCATGCAGCCCAGCCTCAACAAAATGTGTCTCTGACATTCCTTGTAGTTCTACCATGCCACCAGCAACAAGGCACAAACTCAAATTTGCCCCAGTCTCTAATCGTCCACTAAATCATTAAATTTAATGATTTTCTCTGTTATTTGTTAAAGAAAAAAATAGAAACTTACTCTAGCCACTAGAGAGAGCCTGGCGTGTCCATTATTTCTATACCCGACACCTGTCAGTAATGCCCTGCCAAGCAAACCCCGACTCCACCCTGTCAGGGGTTACAGAAGTCCTGAGGAGTTTAAGTCTTGTCTTTCCAGGAAGGTGGTAGATCTGCATGGTTTGTCTCTGCAGCTCGTGTGAGCTGTCAGGCAAGTCCTGTTGTGTAAGATGGACTGTACTAAGTGGTACAGATCTGTAACAAAGTGTAAGACACTGCCCCTTCCCCTCACACATCTTCTGACACCACCAGAGAGGCAGGAACTATAAAAATAAAGTAGTGGGAAATGGCAAGCCATCCTGTCTGGGAAGCTCCCTGACTCCCTCAGGACTGGCTGAAATGGGCTTGCCAGGCCCCACGACATGCTTGCAGAGATGCACATAAGTAGCCTATGCTGTTGTGACTCCCCACTTCCTGCTTCGTGCCCTGTAAGGGTTTCATGTAGACAAGGACATTATCTACTGTATCGGCTATTGAATACCTAATACCTAGTCCCTGGTAGGTATTTCAGAGACATTCCTTAACTGTATAACAAAAACAAGCAATGTAGACAAGCGCTACAGAGATGTCCAGGCTGGGAAAGCCATCATAAAGAAGCTGGCCTCAAGCAAGCCTTAAGGGATGCTTGAGGCCTAGATGACCAGACAGGAGGTTGGAGGCACTGAGCGTGGGGGAGGCATCCATGTAGCTGGAAAGGCAGGAACAAGGCCTGTGCTGTGAAGGTGAGGAGAGCAGAGAAGTGAGCAGAGCAATGACAGGTGTCTTAGGAGACTGGACGCGTTCACATCCATTCTCCTGTCCTGTGTCTACACACAGAAGGTTCTATTTCTACAGGAAACGACTTCCAGTTAATGCAAAGGAAACACGAATAGCAGGCAAATTTCTCCTCCCTTATTTTATCATTTAATGCCTATATCCTCCATGCATACGTAAACACACAAATAAATTTACCCATTCTAATACACCATTACATTTATTATATAGTAGGAAGTGTTGCCAGGAAACCAGTTGTCCAGCAAAGCTATATTTTGAAGAGTGGGAGGTGTGTAATTATCTTTAAATACTTTCTCTGGATGGTAATTACCCCTATCCCTACCCCAGCCTGGACCCACGTAATTCTCCCGTGGCTCCACGCAGGAGCAGCGTGATTAAACAGGCCTGCTGCCGAGAGCGCCAGACCCATGTGACAGGCCTGACCTCAAAGCACCCCGCAGCATCCGCTACCCCCAAACCTGGGGAAAGAGGGGCTTGGTTGAGTTCTCGTTATTGAACTGACTTGAAGTCAGTTTTTACTTACTGTAAAAGCAACTTTGATTGCTTGAGTCTCTGAATAAGTTATGAGTGATTACTGTAACATGAAGTTATAGCTATTTAAAATACTCTTTGCAACTACAGTGGAAGCTACTTCAGATCTGATATGAATTTGTCCTGAAAATTCATTTTTCAGGAAAAAAGTTATCTTACCATATTGCTCTATAATATTAATAATCACAACCACAGGAAGTAGCAGAGTTGTGCCCTAGCAAAATAGCAGTGCTCCAGACCAACATTCAGCAAACTGCAGAAGTCACCTCTTACTAAAGCCACCTGAGACTCATTGTCTCATTCCTTGGTCCCTCTCGGTGTCCTCCTCCTTCCTCCCTCATCTCCAGAGAGATACGTGGCAGATTACAAGCATCCTGAAGTGCATTTGGAGACTGATTTTTCTGACCCTGGGGTGGTTCTCTGTGTGGCGAGTTTACTCAAGTGGCAGGTAATGGTCCCCAGCAGAGGCCAGGCATTTACTGGAGGTGACACCTTACCACCTAGTGTTGTAAAGACAGACCAGCGGACAGCCTAGATTATTCCTTCCTTCCCTACCTGCTCCAAGGCCCTAAATTTCCCCTGCAGCTCTGAGGAAAGAAAACTCTCCTTAGCTTCCTCATCACTCTTCTGATCTTGTCATCAGTTGTATCAAAGGCTTGGTAACAGGACTGTCTGCAGGCAGTCAGTAGAAGAGTGGGTGATGCCAGCCTTTCTCAAGGGCATTATGACAGCAGAGGTCTACGTCCCTGGAACCTCAGGATGGGAGTTGTTGCACTGGGAGAAGTTTCCTTCTGAAAGCAGAGGGCCAAGGCTAGTGGGTGGCTCATGTGACACACACAGCTGGCCCCGAGCCCACCTTGCAGATGCTGCTGTGACCCAGAGCGGTGCTAACAACATGTCACCCACAGAGCAGCTTTTCATGTGAGTTGGGGGTGGTGCGCCACCAAAATGATCCCACAGAAGAAATGACCAGAAGATCGGGGACACAGATCTATACTCAAATTTATAACCTAAGGCCTCGGTTGAGTTATCGTTCCCTAACTCGGAAAGCCAATATTCACAGCCTGACTCAAAGCAACATGCACGCACGCATGCACGCACGCACACACTTGAAATTGTATTTGAATATTTTTATTTACTCCTGATTTTTTAAAAATTTCTTGTGAAGCTGGTCATGGTGACACCACACATGTAATCCAGCCCAGTTCAAGGCTAAGGCAAAATGGTCACATGTTAGGACCACTAATTGCTGGGAAACCTAGCAATTGACTAAGACCCTGTCTCGAAATAAATAAATAAATAAGGCTAGGGGTATAGCTCAATTTGAAGGCCCTGGGTTCACTCCCCGGTACCAATTTTTTTTCCCTGAAATAGGATATGCACTGTGATGTTTTCCATCCTCTTTCTCTTTTCAGTGCCAGTCACAGCCTCCTCCGCAGCTTTTATGCCCCCCCATTGGGCTGCAGTGGAAAGTTTAAAAATCTTTCCTCTGAGGGCGCTTATTTAGAGCACTGTCTGCCCAGAGCAAGATGGGTGGAGGGAGAATAGAGGTCATTTTATAGAAAAACACACTTCACTCCAAGATTGTTCCTCAATTCTCCTGCCTTCTTCCTGCCTGAGCAGGTTGCTGTCTTCACTTGCACGTGGTTCTGTCTACACACATGCTCGGGAAACACCCCAAACCTGCATCCCCGGCTGAGCGTCCCATCCTTCCCTGACTCCCTGTCCAGAGCACCACTGGTGAAGGACACCCCACTTCTGGATACCCCAGCCAGACATGTGGGCACCCCTTCTGTACCTTCCTCTCCCACTTTGCACACCAGTCTCCTCAAAGTCCTGTGCATTCTGCCTGCAAAACTGCTGTCAACTCAGCATCTTCTTTTCTATTAATAAAGCTCCCACCTTCAGCACCTCCAACCCAGACAACTGGAAGAGGCTTCCTCGTGCCATCTGTGATCTAGAACTCGACAGTGTGTTGGATCTGTTGCCTAGTGGGTTTCCTGAAAGCAAGTCTGCTCCTGTCAGTCCCACTCCTTAAGCCCTCAGCATGGCTCTCTTCTGTCTCTCTCCTCATCCTCTTCTTTCTCTCCTTTGTGCAGTGTAAGGTGTTACCAGTGTAGTTCCATGTTTTCTCTGAATGAAGAGGATGAAATTAGGGGCAGGCTGTGTGTCTTGGTTACTTTTCTTTTGTTGCTGGTTTATTTAGTTCACTGTTTGTGGAGGTTTCGGTCCATGATCAGCTGGCTCCGAAGCAGGGTGGCATGGCTGAGAGGCAACCCTTCAAGGCAGCAGCCAGCAAAAGCAGCCACAGCAAAAGGAGGGAGAAGAGCAAGCCTCTGTTCCTCTCTTACATTGCACACAGGCCACCTCCACCCCACAGGGCAGGTGTAGCACTCACAAAATCCCCGGGCCCTTCTCTTGCACAGGATGAGGATATTTACAAAGTAAGCATCCTGGCTCTCTACTGAGTCTCTTAAACTTCTGAACTTTCAAGTTGCCACAATGTATCAACCAAAACACTATGAATCCCTCTATTATAGAATCAAAATGAGAATGTTTCTTTGGCATTGTCCAGTTTAATGGTTCCCAAACATAATTCCATATTAGAATCAGCTGAGGAACTTATAAAAATGTCAGTGGTATTTTTACTGTTTAAAAAGCCTCCAGAGAATTGAATTTGATTGCTTCAGTGTTAGAGTTTGGGTGCTGGCGAACAGCAGGGCTGTTGATGGTTTTTAAACCTTCCCCAGGTAATTCTGTGTATAGCTATCTTTGTGAATCACTGACAAAAATCCCGAAGAGACTGTGGAAACAAAACATGGGCTGTGAAGGAGCTTCAAGGGACTGTGTAGTACATGAATTTCTATGTCAATATGTGAGTGTGTTCTTTAAAAAAAAAAAGGATCTAAACACTCACCAGATTCTGGGAAGACTGTGACCCCATAGAAGCAAAGCGCCTCTGCTCCAGGTCAGCCCCTTTTGCCACATGGTGACCCTAAGAGGCCCGAGATGAGCTGTGGAGAAACCGTGGCGGCTCTGGCGCTCTGTGATGCTGGTCAGGTTCTCATCCCCGGAGGCCTTCATTTCTCCTTCTCCGCAAAACCAGAATCACACGTGCAGAGCAGAGTGATTTAAAGAATTCTGGACAAGTTGTCGGAAATGACTGAGACAGCACTGGCCACATCCGTTTCATTAACGGTGATTTGCAAGCCTTATCACTACCACCACCACCACCACCATTTCTAATGACCTTTGAGACAGTATTCTAATAATGCCATTTTTGGAAAATAAAAATAGTTCCATTTATCAGGCACTTTCAACTTTATACCAGATGCATTATGTGGCATCTTATCAGTGCCCACAACAACCCCGTAAAATTGGGACATGCCCATTTCACAGATGAGAGAAAGTCTTAGAAAAGTTCAAGGACATACCACAGTCCACACAATGGTGTGAGAGACCCCGGTTAGCTTAATGGAAATCTGATCTCTTCCCCACCAGGCTGAGCTGCTCTAGTTAGACCAAGTCATTTTGGGGTGAAAAGAAGTCATGGGGTGTGTTCTACACTGGCAGAAATCTGCGTTTCACAGCCAACCCCATCTTTCTCTCCCGGCCCCTTCCCAGCCGCTACTGGCGCAGGTGGAATCGATTCTGCAGAAGAAAGTGCCGTGCTGCAGTCAAGTCCAATGTCTTCTACTGGCTAGTGATCTTCCTGGTGTTTCTCAACACGCTCACTATTGCCTCAGAACATTACAACCAGCCCCACTGGCTCACCGAAGTGCAAGGTGAGCAGCAGCCCTCGCTCTGGCCTGTCTCCTCTTGCTCCCCCACCCTGGATCTCCTGGAGGGAACACCACTGGCCAGAAGGTTGATGGGAACGCAGCCTGTGGCCATGGCTCCTGGCAGGTGCCATGTTGAAGTCTCCAAGGTGCTGGCAGCTTCCAATCCCACACGGCCTTGTTATAGGCAGACAGAGCAGGGCCCACACATTATTGCCTGTCCCCACAGTCACTGTTGGGCTTTGGTGTCAGAGGCACAAGCTGAAGCTTGTGTGGCTACCTCAGACCGTGGCTGCCAACTTCCCAGAATGGATCTTCAGTTCCTCAATCTCAGGCTGACCTCACCCAAGACATGCGTGGATGAAATGAGCAAAATGGTGGGCAAGAGGAAAATAGTGCGAGTAGAGAGCTGTCCTCAAAGGCTGGTTCAGACTCAGCTCCTATCCTGGGCCACCTGAATGAGACTGACTACCATGTCTCAGCACCCTTCCCAGGGAGTCAGTCAGACACAGCCTTTAGATCTGCATTCCAGAACCCTGGGAAGCGTTAGTCCAGTGGTTAAAAGGTCAGACTGGGACAGCCTGCTCAGCTTTGGGCTGGTGGCTTGGGCAGATTCCTGTCCTCTCTAAGCCTCCACCCTCATCTCTGAAAACTGGGCTTAACAAGAGCAGTACCCAGTCTTCACAATAGTGCTGCGAGGAGTAGACAGGATAATGCATGCAAAGCCTTTGATGCGGGTAGATGCTAAGTAAATGTTTACTGGGAATGTCACTGGCTGTCCCTTTCTTGTTGGTTTGGCCCTAGTTGTTCATTCTGGAAGGAGTGGAGGGAAAGGTGTACGGGAGGGAGGAGCTGGGGCTCCAGACACGATGATTACGGTTTTCTTCTCCTCCTTCTCTGTGCCCCTCTGCACCCCTGGTTGGATCCCACCGCTCCCCGACACCTGCCAGACACAGCCAATAAGGCTCTCCTGGCCCTTTTTACCGCGGAGATGCTCCTGAAGATGTACAGCCTGGGCCTGCAGGCCTACTTCGTGTCCCTCTTCAACCGCTTCGACTGCTTCATCGTGTGTGGGGGCATCCTGGAGACCATCCTGGTGGAGACCAAGATCATGTCTCCCTTGGGCATCTCTGTGCTGAGATGTGTCCGGCTCCTGAGGATATTTAAAATCACGAGGTATGTGGCTCCTCCGTTCCCTTTGGAGATGGCCCTCACTGAGCGAGGTCCCTTAGGAAGGCAGAGAACTGGATAGTTGTGGGTGAGAGAGCAGCTACTAGTTCCAGAAGGGTCTAGACTTGGCTCATAGGCAGCAGGGGGAGCACTGGCTCATGAGGTGGCATTTGGCTTCTGACACCAGAGACTCAGCCCATGGTTTAAGCAAGTTAGGGACTTATTCAGGCACATAAGAAGTCCAGAAGCAGGCGGCCAAGCACCTTCAAGAAAGTATCAGGGACTCAGTCTCCTTCTGTCCTTTGCTTCCCCTGCCATGGTGTTGAATCCACTCAAGGTCACAAGATGGCTTCTAGAGATGAAGCCATTATGTCAAATTGGGAGGAAAAAAGGAGGGGAAAAAGAAGGCACCCGTTACTGAGTCGACCCCTTTACACCCGGGAGTCTCTCTTGGACACACCGTTAGGATGGATACTATTTTTTTAAAAACAGCATTTACTAAATATAGGGAAGGAAATGGAGAAGTTGGAAGCCTTGTTTACTGTTGGTAAGGAAATAGCGTAGCTGCTGTGTGAAACAGCAGTGTGGTTCCCCGGAATATTTAAAATAGAATTATGGCTGGGGATGTGGCTCAGTGGCACAGCACCTGCCTGGCAAGCGCAAGGTCCTGAGTTCAGTTCCCAGTACCAAAAACTAAAAAAGGAAGAGGAATAAATCACACACGGCCTTCTGCCTGTGCCCTCAGAGTCCTAAAATAGAATTTCTGTATGATCCAGCAAGTCCACACCTTAATATATATTCGGAAGGACTGAAAGCAGGGTCCTGAGGGGATATTTGCACACTCATGTTCCACAGCAGCGTTACTCACAATAGCCAGAAGCTGTCCACTGATGAAGGAGGGGATAAGCCAAAGTGCTGCACACATGTGATGGAGTATTACTCAGCCTGAGAACAGAAGGGAACTTTCCCATATGCTACAATAAAGGTGAACTTTGAGGACATTAAGCTAAATAAAATAATTCTGTCACAAAGAGACAAATATCATTTGCTTTCACTTAGTGGAGGTACCTGAAGTGGTCAAAATCCTAAAGTACAATGGTGGTGGCAGGGGCGTGGGGCAGGGGAAAGGGATTTATTTCATGGCTGGAGTTTAGCTGTGCAAGATAAGAGTTCTGAGACAGGTGGCAGTGGTGATGATTTTAAGCATTAGAAGTCATTTAATTCCTCTGATCTGCACATGTAAAAATAGTTACAATGATAATGATTACGTTATATGCATTCTTAACACTTTTTTTTTAAGTGTTAAAAAGTGGAGAGGAAGGGACGGGGACAGAGAAGTGGGCCGTCTGACCCAGGCCAGTTTTCAACTGTGTTGTGACCCAAACAGGAGGATGAAAACAGTTTATAGGGGTGCAAACATCATTTTAAGCAGCTTTGCAGAGATGTAATTCAGACACTACACTTTGATCTTCTTTAAGATGTTCAATTCCGGGTTTTGTTTTTTGCTGTTGTTGTTGTTTTGTTTTGTTTTGTATATTCCAAGTCTTGCACATTCTCCATCTCCATCACTCCTAAAAGAAATTGCAGGCTTCCTTCTATCACGCTGTCTTCCTTCATCAGTGCTGGATATTACAGGTGTTACCACCTTTTAGCTACTGTAGGTGATGCTGCTATGAAACTCATATTCAAGACCCTAAATAGCTGTGTGTTTTCATTTACCTTGAATCTGTACCTACATATAGAATTTCTAGGTCACTTGATAACTCTGTTTAAGATTTTGAGGAATTGTCAAACTGTTGCTCAAAGACACAACTATTTTACATTTCCACCAGTGATGTGCAATATAAGGATTCCAACTTTATGCCATTTATATTTATTTGTTTGTTTTATTAACCAACACATGGTGATTTTACATATTTATGGGGTAGAGTGTGACATTTCAGTACATGTATACAGTGCACAATCATCAAGTTAGAGTAATTGGTACTTACTAGAAATTGGACCCCAGACATTTATCATTTCTTTGTGTTGCATGGGAACATTGAAAATCCTCTCTACTAGCTATTTTGAAATATTCAATTATTTGTTGTCAATCGTAGCTACACTGGGCTACAGAACATTAGGAGTTGTTCCTCCTGTCAGACTTTTCCCTGTACCCATTAACCATCTTTTCTCTGTCCCTCCCTTCCCTACCCGCTTCACAGACTGTGGTAATCCCTGTTCTATTCTCTACGTCTTTAAGATCAACTTTTTAGCATCCACATCTGAGTGAGAACGTGTGGTACTTGCCTTTCTGTGCCTGGCTTATTTCACTTAAAACAATGCCCTCCAGTTCTATCTGTGTTGCTGCAAATGACAAAATCCCACTCTTTCTTATCACAACTCTCATATTTTAATGGGAAAAAAAGTGAAATAAAATGGGAAAACATCAGAGAGCCTCCCAAGAATACAAGCATAAAAATCCTTGCCATACTGATTGGCATTGTACCGTGCATTTCTTAATGGGAGTTATGGTCAACTTAGAAAGTTGACCATAGAGACACCTGGAGGGAGCTATGCAAGCTGCAGCCTCCTGCAAGGTAAAAGCCTGTCTCCTTGAGAATGTCGTGAGGAACCTGAAGACACACGGAATTTTTTTTAAGCACTAAGTTGTCTTTTTACTTCAGTTGCTATCGTTTCAAAAACTTCAGGTGTGTGACTTTTAATTTCATTTGTGTCTGTGTCTCCTGGACTTGTTCTGGGTGGGCTGGAGGCCTGAGATTGCACCTTGCTCCTTCGTCTTTATGTTTTCCTGTGTAGCTGTGAATCAGCCAGTTGTTGAATCCTGGGTGTTTCCTGCACTGGCTGCCCATCCCATAGTGCAGGGGGTTGAGGGAGGCCCCTGGGTTTGCCCCATCTGAGGTTCCTGGAGTGGCGGAGAGGTGCAGGGTGGCTGTTCATTGATGATCCCCCGATGGTGGTGGAACACTGGGGGGTGTAGCTTCCTCTCCTCCAGGCCCACAGCAGCAGGCTCGCCAGGAAGTGTGGCCTCCCTTTCTCCAGGCCTGCAGTGGTTTCTTTCTAATGAATTGACCATTACATTTCTAAAGTTCTGAAAAGGCCAACAGACCATAGAAAGATATCACTTTAGGCTCTTGCTTGAAACCAACAGCTTCAGAAAACTACTGGCCTTGATTCAGGACCATGACACCCAGAATTTAAATTAATACCCTTTCTCCCCAAAAGTGCTCTTCCAGACTATCTATGTATCTTGGCATTATAAAAAAATAATTGTTTTATAACAAAAGTAGTGGAAATATTAATAACGATCATTAGCATGAATGTGTGCCAGATAGGTCATCCAAAAGCTAGCAGTCCGCTTGATTAATCTTCACAATACGGAGATGAGGGTAGGGTGCTATTACTATTATTAGTATTTCCATTTTGAAGATGAGAAAACTGAGGCTTAGAGGGTTAAGTCACTTGCCTGAGGTCACACAAACTGCTCAGGGGAGAACAAAGACCAGTTCTCTGGCTGAATGCTCCTGAGCATACTTGAACTGCAGCTAACCCATCTCCTCATCTGTGTTCCAAGTCAGGGCCTAAATGATTTTGGAACGCTGGGTCTTGTCATTTAATAATTGCCAGATCCACTTGCTACTCCTTGGGTCTGATGAAAGCTATTTTTAATTTGACGTTTTCAGTGCCACTTTACTAATTCTCAAAAATCCATGTGTTTGGGGTTCTTTTTTTTTTAGGTTCCTATAGAAAAGAAATCTTGTTACTAAATATTGTTATAGCATCTTGAAGAGACTCTCTTCAATCATTAATTTATGTGAAAATATTGCCAAGGAACCAGTTTTCAAAATCTGGCTTTATCAGAGAGCGTCTCATGGTCCCTCCCCAAGGACTGGTAGAACTTTCAGACTCCTAGGAACAACTACAGACAGAGCAAGCTCATTGTCTAATTGGAAGGTACTTGGGCAAAGGCCAGCAACTTGCTCTTCTCAAGTCTCCAAGCCCTCTGCAGCTGAAGAGACGAACTGTGGCAAGGAGTTCCCCCTTCTCTCTGAGCCTCACCTCCAACCCCGGGCTTGTGAGCACGAACACGCCAGGACCAAGGAAACACCCGAGAAATGGGCTGGCTCTAGACTTTGTGGTCCCTTAAGCTGAGCCTTGAGATGGCTGTGTATTCCTGCCATTGAACAAATACGTTTCTCCTCCTTCTAAAATTTCTTGGTGAACACTTTGCATTGTATTACTACTGTTCTTATGATGGAGGAGCTTTTTCTGTAGGATGGTCTGAACCAGTGATTGTGACTCTTGAACTTGGTGGAGCTCCATAGAGAGCTCATTAAGGACCTCTGGAGACTGGCTAGAAGTTTCTGGAAAGTCCCTGATAGAGGTCCATGCCTTCACTTTGAGAACCACTGGCCTACTTTGCTGTTACTATTCTTTGTCCATTTTTTGGTCTTAAAATAAGATCTTCTGTATGAATCTTTAAAAAAAATTTTTTTTAATCTACAAATTTGATCCTTACCTCTCCACTGTCTTCTCTAAATTATGGAACCAGACAGTGGGTTTACCCTTTGGTGAGTGCAAAGCCAACAAGCAGAGCCAGGAGATAAAAGAGCAAGGGAAGGTTTGCTGCTTACAGCAAGTAAGGGGAGCCCTGGGGAAACTCCCCATGCAGTGCCTCTTCTGGAACAAAGGAAGAAAGGGATTGTTATTACTGAAATTCACGCACATTCGTGCTGGTGATACTTGTCATCAAATGTGGAGGCAGGCCCGTTCTTTCACGCGCGCAGTTCGAAATCATGCTTTTTCATACTTGCAGGTTTAAATATGATGATGTGAACAGCTGGGTGTAGGGAGAATTTAGCAGTATAATAAGACTATAATGATCAAAATTCATGCTAGGTCACTCGAAGAGTGGGTGATTTGAGCTTGTTTCTACCAGTTGTTTGCTGATCTCATCTAGAGGGCTTTTTCTGAAACCAAGAGACAACTTGAAGAGATTCGGCAACTTCTCTCCCCTCATCCCTACAAACACAGGTGCTTAACCCTAGCAGTTCCTGCCTAGCAGTTAACAATTATACTTTGGATAGTTCTTGACTAGGGAAAAAAAGAGCTGCTATTAATTCAGCAAAACTTTTAAATTAATACAAATTTTATGACTGAACTTGTAAATGCAAGACAGGCTGTCTATCTAGCATATAGTGCTTGGCATATACATGGATTTATGGATCCCTTTTTATAAGTCTAAACTGTTCTTCCCTCACCCCAGGGCTCAGGGGCCAAGAGTTGGAAACTGACCCACCGACAGTTGTTTGCAGCCAGGTCATGACTCTGGTGTGGCCAAAGGAGTTGACACTGGCTAGCAAGCAGTTTGATGTAACCAAGAGCCAAAGCGCCCAAATTTATGGCTAGTTTCTTAAAATATTAATTAATTAATTAACATTATGTTGATAATATTATTACACTTTGTCACTTTTATTCCCACAGTCTTTTATGAATGGAAGAGAACGAGGTAGATTTACAATCCAGCCATGTTGTCTGAGGGAGCGGAAGTCCCCTGCTTTATCACTGGGATGAAAATGACTGATTAGCGTGCTTAAATTTTTTTGTGTTTTGCCAAAATCTAAACTTTGAGAGCATCTTTGGAAATATGCTGCGTATGTGAACATCATCTAGCGAAAAACAAGGCCAAGAGCCCTGTGCTAGACTGTAAGTCAGTTGGTCACTAAGCATTCGTAGCGCTGTGAGTGGAAAATTACATGAAGACTAAAGAAAACAAGATTTCTCCCTCACTGAGAACAGCAAGGCACGCACAAGGTCAAAATTCTTATCTTCTGTGAGGAAACTGCCCCTAGCGCATAACAGATTGGGCTCGTTCTCCTGCTTTGGGTCTTTATGGGCCCCATGCATTGCCGAGATCCTATATCCAAAGTCTACTCTTTGTCAACTCAGTCTTGCACACCTTTCAGTAGGGAGGGAGAAGATAGATTAAATTTGGATGTGATTTGGGTTTACTAATTGTATCTCATTTTCTATACAACTGGTTTTCAAATGTACCAGGGTCCTTCCAAGCCCCTGCTGGTTTTCCTCTTTTTAACCCTTCAGGCCTTCTCTACTTTCCCTTCTGCTCTTCCCCTGCAGTGAACTAGAGAGGGCAAGACGGACCCTACCTGCCTCCCCATCTCACTCTTCCTCATGCTCTTCCCTCGAGTGGAGCCACTCGCCACAGACTTACCACATGCAAGTTACTTTATAAATACTCTTCCAACAATAGATCATTTGCCACCAAAACTAAGAGCCCCCTCCCATGAAGATTTTTGGGACAGGTATAAATTTAGTTCTGACCATCTCTGGGAGGGAGGGTGGGGCGCTGCAAAGCATACAAAACCATTGACACTGTTGTTTTGAAGATCTTTTATTTATAGCGAGCTCATGGCTGTGTCCTGGAATAAAGGGAAAGAGCCTGGCCTGAGCTCTTTGAAGCAGAAAGTTGATGAAATGAAAATTCTAGTTCAAGGAAAACTTCAGGCACTTGATATTGTAGAAAAGGAAACAGAACTCCACAGAGCCCCAAACCCAGGGGCAGACAAAGGACAGTCATGATGTCTCTAAACAGAGGGTGGTCACTTAAGCCAAGAGAGGCAGAGCGAAAAGGTAACAATGAGGAATGGGGCAGTTAGTGAGTAAGACGACTCAAAGTAGGCTGAGAAGCCGAGGGGAGACTCTAGGTGCAGAGAACTTGATCAAACTGAAAGCCTTGAAGTGCACCGCAGTTTAAAGAGCGACCAGTGAACTGGCTGGTGGGCAGCAGGGCAGGCCAAGGCTTGTGTTTGGGATAAGATGCTGCAGAGTGACAGGAGAGCAGAAAAGGAAGGTGACACAGGACAGCGGTGCTAGTGGAGCTCCTCCAGGCACCACGTGCGAACCGCATTTGGGGACGAACGTGTACATCCTTCTGGAAAGAACCACCAGGTGTCCTCAGGTTGTGTGTGAGCTCTGTGGCCCAAGGTGCCACACATTCGTCCTGCTGCTTCCCCCCTTTCTCCAAGGTGCTCCCATTTTGGTGTGTGAGTGTATCATTTCTTGCTTTGGGCTGATTAGGATAAAAGCCGCATGTGAGAGCATTTGGCCCCACTGTTTCTCACCAGCTAATCTTTCTAAAGAAGAGGATGACTCCAGGAC
>PVJX010005934.1:0-81453 GCA_004027295.1 Dolichotis patagonum | reverse complement strand
GAAAACATCATACCACAGTGATATATGTGCACCCATGTTTATAGCAGCACAATTTATAATAGCCAGATCTTGGAAACAACCTAAGTGCCCATCAACTGAGGAATGGATAAAAAAGTTGTGGCATTTTTATACAATGGAGTACTACTCAGCTATAAAGAATGATCACATCGAGATATTTATAAATAAATGGACACGACTTGAGACCATTCTCTTAAGTGAAATACACCAAACTCACAAGGGTAAATACCACATAGTATCCCTAATATGAGATTTGATAAGAGTATATAAGACTTTATGGTAAGCATGAGGCCCCATCTCATAGCTTCGAAGTCTTTCAAAGTTTTAAATCTTTAAAGTTGGAATGGTGTTTTGTTTGACTATATCATACGTGATGATATGAACAGCTGTTTTGAAGAAAACATTATGACAGCTATTGCTGATTTAATATTATCCTACTTAGAAGTCCTACCAGGCTTTTTTTGTTCTACTTCCTTTGGTTCTATCTACCACATTGTGTCTTATTGGAATTTGAATATGTGTGATAGTTCAAATTTTTTTTTTTTATCAAAAATGAGATTATAGTACCCATTGATCATTTTCTGTTATTCGGTTCAGAAAGCCCTGGAATTCTTTCACTCTATGCATGGCTTTATACTATTGTGTTATGTTTGATATTATTGTAATTGAAACTATGCTCAACTATAGCAGAGTAAGAGATATGGTGTTAGATACTGTTGATGTCCAGTTGACTTAATGTAAAGTACTCTGTTGCCTATGTTGACCTGTTCTGATCTGCTCTGTACTGCCCCCTTTTGTTTTATTCTCTTTTAAATAAAAAAATTATAAAAAAATATAATTTTGATAGCCTTAATACTGGTTCTTAAATGTTTAAGTTGTGAAATAGTCAGAATAAGCATGTCTTTGTATCTGCAAATTGGTTTAAAGAAATGTGTATGGTTGCCAAGTTAACAAAGGGTGGATTGTAATGGTTGATACATTGTGTCAACGTGAGAAGTTTAGAAGTTTAACCAAGTGACTCAGCACAGAGCCAGGGTCCTTACTTGGTAAACATCCTCAACCTGTGCAAGAGGGCACAGAGGTGGTATGAGTGTAACACTTGCCTGGGGTGGGTGTGGCCTGCTTATAGTATAAGGGAGGAGAAGAGGCTTATTCTCCCCCCCTTTTGGTCTTCTGTTGCCTTGAAGTGTTTCCCCTATGCCATGCCACCCTGCTTTGGAGCCAGTTGATTATGGACTGAAACCACCACAAACTGTGAGCTAAACAAACCTTTACTTTCTTAATTTTGTCCCAGCAATGAGAGAAAAATAACCCAGACACAAATCTGTGTGATTTACCAAATATTTATATACAACTTTAGAAGTTAAAAATGAAGTGTTATACCCAAGATTGCTCAGCTAGAGAGTAGAACAAAAATTACATAAAGATAGGTCTTTTGGCCACAGGCACAAATGTAAAGGAAGTATTAACCCTAGTGCCCAGGCTGCTCCCGACCACCCTCTGAGCAGCTGGTGGTCCCACTACAATAATAGCAGCAACAACAAAATCCTGAATTTTTAAATTATTTCCTAATTTTCTACCACTGATTAAAAACTATAGATGCTCTTCAATTTATAAGGAGATTACATCTCTGTAAGCTTACATAAACTGAAAATATCATAAATATGCATTTAATGTATATAATGTACTAAACAAAATAGCAGAGCATTGACTACCTTAAATGTGCTCACTTACATTAGCTTATGGTTGCACAAAATCGAACACAAAACTGTTTAATAATAAAGTGTTAAGATGAATGTGATCATTATGTGTATCTAAATTGTACTAATAAACTTTATTAATTAAAAAATTATGACCCAACAATTAAAAAATAAAATATTGAATATTTCATGTAGTTTATTGAATGCTGTAGAAAAAATGAGAAATAAGATACCTATATGGGTATATCTTTGTACTACTACAAAGATAAAACACCCTGAACTGAATCATCGTAAGTCAGGTATCATTTGTGTTTGGTTATGATTGCTGGGAAAAAATATGGGCCCATGTACTATCTTGACCCATATCAAGAGATGCTTCAAAAGTTTCCAGAAGACTTTCTGTCTCTAAGATGCTTTTAGAATCATTTTTATGGGTGGAGTGAAAGAATGAGGTGATTTTGTTTTGTTATGATTTATTTTATCTTGAGGGAAATATTTAATTCATTAATGGAAAAATATCTGTAATGGTTGTCTTTATCTTATGATCTACATCATTTTACATCACTTCGTGGTGAGAAGGTCTGAGCCTTCTAGCCTCTTGGGAGGGCCCCATGGGGGCAGTCTGGAGTCTGTTTCACTCATTAGTAATATAAAGAGTTGACACTTGTCACTGAAGCAAAACATGTTTGAAAAGAAAGGGAGAATAAACAGATATGTAAGTTTGCTTGTCGTGGTAAAACATGCAACACATAACACACATATAATGCACATACATTTGTAGGATATAACTACTAGATATCTGTATTTAGACAGGACTGTCTCTGTCTCTGTCTCTGTCTCTTGCTCTCTTTCCTGCCCATCTTCATCAATACTGATTCCTTTTCAAAAAATTTCTTCTCTTAGTATCAGAAGGTAAATGTAAAGCAACTCTTCATTTCAGAACCATGCAAAGAGAATATATGCAAGCCATGATATAAAGTGTCTACAGATTTGCATTTTAAACCCAGCATTAGTTCTGTGGCAGATTAAAAACATTTGGTGGTAGTGGGGTCAGTAAATAATGAAGGCCTAAGTTTGTGCTTCATTTTATCATAGAGAAGTAAGTAGTTTCATGACATAGCCATGGTTTAAGCTACCACAATTTACTGTCTTCAGACATCATTGCTTTAACTACTACATCAAGGCATGAAAATTTTATGCCCATCTTCACAGAAAAAACTGTTTTCTTTTGCTTGATTATACAAATTATTCTTTTTACAGGTCAGCTGGGCAGGCTGCCTTACTAGAATGCCTACAAGTGTGCAGGAAAATGTAAAATGGCTGTATTGCTAATCAGAAAATGATACAGTTAGAAGACTGCCCCTAGATGTAAGGATATGGCATATACAACCTCATTATATTGTGTTAGCAAGAAGTATTTGTGAAGTATAAACTGTGTTTGCTAGCTTTATTTCATAAGAAAAAAAAAACAATGACTGTATAAGAATTCTCCTCCCCTGGAAAAGGTAAAGATGCTTATAGCTTGTGACTCAGTATGTTATTGTCCTAGGAATACATTCTAGAAAAACTCTTATGCTTGAGCACTCAGAGGCACAGACAAGAATGTCTCTGGGGGTTATGCATGGAACGGTAAAAAACTGAATCCAAATTTCATCAGTAGCCTAGTGGATAAACAAACTGAGACTTACTCATACAATGGACTACTTCACAACAATGAAAATAAATTAACAGATTATAAGTTTATACAACTCAGCCACACAATATTGAGTAGCTAAAAGGTAAGCCACAAAGTATAATGGTGTATTGGGGATGAATTCAAAACGTGCAATGAAACTGCCTAGAAGAACAAAGAAATGATGAATTCAAATTCAGGACACTGGTTGTCTCTGTGGGAGAATAGAGACAGGATTAGGGAAGATAATACAAAGATCAAGAGCAATAATCTTTTTTTTTCTTTGTAAACTGAGTGGTGAGCACACAGGCATACACTACCTTATGTTCTGTTAAATCTTCACATATATTTTATACCAATAAAAAGAGAAACAGTGCAATTTAACTTTTCCCTTCCCTAGAATTTTGATTCTCTTTATAGTTCAAAGATAAGTGCAAAATAATAACAATTATGCCAAATTTAATGCTATGATTTGAGGAGGAAAATGATTATTGTTTGCTGACATCTAACCAAATTTGTTGACTTTGTAACAATGAATTTGCAGTTACTAGATTTTTGCATAGCAAATCTTTTTGGTTTGCTCAATTACTAGTGGTGTTAATATAACACTGAGAATATTTGTAATAAAATTATATTCTTGGAATTTTTTTCAATATTCCAAGATCAAGGTAGAAACATAGCAAAGGTGAAAAAATAATAAAATCAGATCTAATCCAATCACAATGTTAAAAGATTCAAACATTGATATCTGTAAATCATTTTCACTGTTCCAGTCACAGAACCAAGACAGTGGTTTTCCTCCTTACTAGAAGAGAATCAGACACTCTGGACAATGAATTTCCCTAGGAAGATAATTCCAAGTTCAAACTTACTGCCTCAGAACTAGAAGGGGTGATCAGTATTAAGATAGCTAATAGGGCACCCTGGAAATACACCCAGTCCACAAGTTCATGAAAGAGTTTCCAAAGTGGGAGCATCTATGCCTGATGCCCAAGAAGGAATAGAAAATGTATGGAGAATATATTCTGGGGAAGAGAGGCATCTGGCAACTCCCTAAAGGGGTGAGTTTTAGGAATTTAAGATTTCTCTGTACAGATCTGAAGCAATAACCTGACTGAAGTTATACCTAGAACTGACTGAAATTAGACCAACAACTCAGCCTCCCCGATTCATCATGTCCTTGCAGTGGACAAAGAAAGCAATACAAGGCAGCTGTTGATTTTTGTAAAATGGTATTACAGAGATTAAATGTTCCATTGTTATTGTCATTAGTTTATCCTCTGTTCTGTAGACAGTGTGATCATTCTAAAACATAACTGCCTCTCCTTTAGTTTAAAACTCAACTATTGGTTTCCATGGTTCATGATAAACTCTCAAACCTCTTAACAGAATTTTCAAAAGGCTTTTGGTGACCTGGACCCCTGTTGCCCCCTCCATCTCTTCTACGATCCTTCAGCCATGCTGAACTATCCCAGCTCCCCAATTCCTGTGCTCTTCAGCTTTTTCTCCTCATCCTTGTTCATCAAAAACTCCTGCTACTCTTCAGAGATTGGCTTAGCAATCTGAAATAGGAAACCTTTTATTATGTGTATTTTATATAAACACACTTATTTTTATAAGATCTATGTACCTAGATATAGAGTCAATGTATAGGTAGATATATGTATATGTTTATCCATATTTCTACCTAGAGACATTTTATTTGCTCATATGAATTCACTGTATACTTTATACTACCTTACAATGTCAACTTGAAAACTGTTTTTTGTATATTCTGCATGTCAGCACAATGTACTCATATAATTAACTCTAAGCAATAATATCAATTTATTGTTTTATGGGGCAATTTTGAAAAATATGAAAGTTATAACATGTGTTAGGAAATAACCGTGTTATATATATATTTTTATTATATTTAATAGTTTAATATAAAGTACAACCAATCATAAAAATGCCAGGCTAAGGATAATTTTGCCAGAATTAGAAATGAGAAATTTTCTAGCTGTCAGTCAATGGTAAGCGATGCTAGAAACCAGATCACAGGGGAAGGATGCAAAAGAACTGCCAGTACATTTTAGGGGTTGCCATGGACCTGCGTATGTCCCCTTTTCCTTCAACCAGCAAACCACCAAATTTTGACAACTGGCTTGTATTACTGCAACCAAAGGATGCCTCTTACCTCAGCATCAAACCGCGGGTCCTGGTAGGCATCACTGATGTTGACAGGAAGGCCTGTCGAAGCAACCAGTTCAGCAATGCTGTTATTTATTAGCCAGTCAGAATATGATGATTTCTCCATGCTTTCTTTGAAACTGTCAGAACACAAGGCAGGTGGTAAGAAAGCGAAATGTAAGTTTGTTTGAAATCTGATGCTACAAACTACACTAATAGCAGGATTATCTAACTTCATTAAAGGAGACATTAGTCAAAAACAATAGTAAGGTAATTATGAGTAGCTATTTCAAAATCACTTATCTACCATTTTTATAATGCAAAAATAACCAAATCTATTAAGAGAAATAATAGACTCTCTGTGACCCAGAGAGTAACCCTGGGTTGTATTTAGGCCCAAAGCAGGCAAACACATTAAAGAAGGTAATTAGATAGTGACCAACACTGATCTTAAGACACGAACACAGTGGCTTAATAAAATTCACTGAATTCCCCAGCCTGACCCCTTTAACTAGATAGACTACATGTTTTGGTACCAAGAAAAATGAAACTTAACAATGAGGAAAACAGAACATGGATTGAGAACTTACAGAATTTTAAATGTGGAAAAGGAGTACATCTATACTATAATCTTAGTAATTATTTCAGTATCTGTTTTAGTATCTGAGTATTTTTGTAGTCTGTGAAAAAAATGCACATTTCCTACTTATAAAATCTTACTTAAAAACCTGTTTTAATGTTACTGCTCACTACTATTAATAATTTAAATTCTATCCATATTTAATTTTAATGAGAAATTTTATGCCAAATGATTTTTGTGAGCTTTCCCTTGTATCACTTTCATGGTAGATATTAAATTTACATAAACACTATAAGAATTAGTAATATGGGGCCAACCAGGGGGAGACAGCTGTGGTAAGTGCCTCTGATTGGGTGCTAAAAAAAGCAGCTACCATAAAGCAGAAGTGAAAGATAAAGCCTCATAGGAGAGGACAAATGAAAAGATCATACAGCTGGACTAAAAATCTAGTATTTACAGGAAGAGAGGTGAAACTGGCCATGCCTGAATCATGGTACTCTACCCCTCCTCCCACCATAGACCGTGTACAAACCATGTTGAGAAAGGACCAGTCTAAGGCAAGAAGCAAGTTGGTCCTTCAGTGACAGTCATGTTATTTTCCCCACCAGTCATAGTAAAGTTAGACAATTCCAACCAAGGGACTTAAAGAAGCTGACAATGAAATGCTGTAAAATTTAATTTCCATGTACCAATGCACCCACTTCCAGGGCTGGTAGGAAGAGGGGCACCAGGAAGAGAAAATTGCCCTAACATGGAAAATAAAAACAAAAATGATAAACTGAATATTTCTTCTAAATACAGGTGAGGCTTACAGACACCAATTAACTCCAATAAAAAGAGGTTCCCATGATATTTCATAGTCAAAATCCCAGTTGTCCACCAAAAAGACAGAATCCTAAAAGCTGATGGAGAAAAGCAAAAAATCACACGTAAAGGTAAATCCATCAAGATTATAGCTGACTTCTCAATACAAAATTTAAAGGCCTGAAGAACTTGGAATGAAGGGTTTAGTTTTTAAAAATTTTTTTAAAATTTTATTTTAAAAGGGAGTAAAATTAAACACAACAAAACAGAACAAAATGGGACATGAGAAAGCATAAATTTCAAAGCAAGATAACCAGAGATCTTCACTATCTGTCATACTGTCTCTTGTTTTCTTCCAAATGGTTGTCCTTGTCTTTGCATATGGAGAGCTCATACTAAATAACATAGTCAATCTTTTCACAAGATGTGTAGTTCACTGGCTCCCACTTGCTAGGCAGGGGGGAGGGGGAGGAGGGACACGGGATGGGGGACAGGATGACATGAGATGTCTGATTCTCAGCCCACACACAGGCAGGATCACAGTTGCCCCCCAGAGACGGGTAGAGTTCCTTGTTCTCCCGGCACCCCAAGTGAACCATACGGTGCAGGTCCCGATGCGCCAGGCTCTCTCTCCATCGGGCTGCCAAAAGTCAGCCACACTCTCAACCGCCCCCAGAGAGGGGAGGAGTTCCTTGTTCTCCCGGCCCCCCGAGTCAACCGCATGGTGCAAGTCCCGAGGTGCCAGGGTCTCTCCCTTGCAGGCCCCCTAAAGTCCGCCATACTCACCTGCTATTTCTTTCTGATGAATTGACCATTCCATTTCTAAAGTTCTGAAATGGCCAACAGACCACAGAAAGAATTCTCTTTAGGCTTCTGTTTGAAACCAGCAGCTACAGCGATCTGCTGGCCTTGCTTCAGGGCCATGGAATGAAGTGTTTAAAGCTCTAAAAGTAAACAACCTCTAACCCAGACTAATATATTCTGCAAAACTATCTTTCAAAATTGATAGCAAAATGAGGATATTCTATGACAAAGATCACTTTCAAGAGATATATGATCACCAATCTACTCACGAATACCTTAAACACAAATAATGAAGCCATCAAAGAAAAAAATCAGATAGAATAAATAATCAAGCATGGCAAGTAGTTAAACAAAAAAGAAAAATACAGGCACTCATAACAGAAAAAGATATCACAGTGATAGGAAAAAAAATCAATATCTTGCATTAAGAACTGTCAATGTAAATGGTCTCAACTCCCCAGTTAAAAGACAGCGATTAGCAGAATCCATAAAACAGAATCCAATAGTCTATTGCACTTAAGAAACTCATCTATTCCAAAAAATTTCATACATTAAAAATCAAAGGATGGAAAACAATATTCCATGCAGCAAGACCCCAAAAGCAATCAAGGGTAACAATTTTATTCTCAAAGTAAATTTCAAGCTAAAACTGATCAGAAGTAGAAAAAAAAGTCACTGCATATTAGTTAAGGGGCTGGCTCCTTTAGAAGAGCTAACAACTATAAATATATGCACAGAATATTGGGGCACATAACTTCATAAAAGACTAAGACTCTCTAGCTGAAAATGGAAATTTTAATAAAAAGCTGAGTCTTGTAATTCTCAGATGGTGCTTAAAGAAATATAGATACTGAGTATTTTCAAAGAGAAAATGAAACTTTATTTTCTTAAACAAACTAATTTTTCTTCACTATTTTGTACCTGTGAGAAATTAAATTTTATGTGGTACCTTAGTGAAATACAAGAAGAAAGATGATAATGCACTTGACATGAGGATCTAAGTGAATTATCTAAGTTAATGAAGTAATTGCTAAATTTTTCTTGTTATAAAAATGGTTGTACTAAACTCTAACATTTCTTGTAAGAATTAATTGATCTGTCAGTTCATTTGGTGCTGCCTGTTTACTGTAACTCACACTATGATTTTTAAAGTATCCTGTGATACTGGCTGACCTAGCATGTGCTGCAGGGGTTGTGGGACTGTTGGGGATTCTGAAGTCAAGAGAGGAATCTGAGACCTGGTGGGGTAGAAAGTGAAACATCAGGGGTTGGGGGCCAAGGAAGGAGCCAGTTTTACTAATAAGTTTTTAAAATCTGCAAGCTGAGTCTTTCAGGATGAGCAAGAGTACCACAAGAGAGATTGCAGGAGTAAGAAAGCAGCAGCAGGACCAAAACAAATGCGTTGAGTCCACAGGCATGTTCTTAGCAGAATGAATGGTCATAAGGTGAGGAATAAGAATGAAAAAGAGGTCAGGGCTTTGACCAAGTTGCTGAGACATGTAATGGAAACCTGTTTTAAGATCATTGAGCAGAGTCCAAATAAAACAAAACAAAACAGCTAAGAGAGATCCAAGGTGTGAAGTATGCAGGTGGAAGAGGTCATGTTGGTGACTCAAGAGGCACTGCCTGGCAGCTGCTCAGTCAGTCAGTATCTGGCATTATTAGCAGAAAGGATCTGATTGAAGGGTGGGGAGAAGGGGAAGGATAACAAACATTCTGTAGGCCTGACCATGTTGTTCATGTGGCCCAGAACCCAGATCCGTCCTCAAAATTGAAAATAATGATATGGAGGTGAAATTATTTCCCTAGAAATAGTAAAAAATATTGCTCAGAGAGAAAGTATATGGGGCAATCTACATACAGAACAGGGGAAGAGCAGTAATATAGGGAAAGAGGAAAAAGAAGAAAAAGTGAAAAAAGGTAAAATAAACTGATTATCATCTACTATTGCAAGGGCCAGGCCACATGCTTCACCTAACTAATTTGTTGTCCTCACCTAAGTCCTATGAGATGGACATATTTCCTCCATTTTAAATATCAGGAAACTGAGACCCAGGACGTTTAGTGACATTCTCAAGTGGAGATATGATTTTCACCTAAGTCTAACTCCAAAGTCCCAGATTATTCTGTTTTCCCTCACAAAGAGTTAACTGGTAAGAGGAGAGCAAAAATGGCGGATTAGCACCTAAAAAATAGAAGAACAGGGCTGCCATCTCCAGAGTTTCAGGACGAGGCTGAAGATAATAAACACTTTAGCCTCAGCTCCAGTTAAAGGAAACAGGAGAAAAAAAGATAGAGTTTGATAATGAAGAACCTCAGGTCCCTACTTAAGGAATTCGCGAGGAAGATAGGCTGACAAAAATACTGAGTAGGGAATCTTGAAAGACTCATTTTAAGTCTAAAACATTTTGGAATCTTGTGTAGTTCAAGCTGCATACTGCATTGAAATCATTCTAAAATCATCACACAGTGTAGAAAGAATGCTGATTCCGTACCAGGCATTGTATCTTTGCTCTTGGGAGCTCACTGCCAGTTGAGAAGATGGGAAATAAACAGGATTAAACAATGCATAATTTTAAATGTCCATTTCAAATTTAAAAACAATCACAAGACCGTGTTGCTAAATTGCCAAGGCCACTGAACCAATGGTGAACACTGAAGAAGTCCAGGGAGAG
Source organism: Dolichotis patagonum (assembly GCA_004027295.1). Lineage (NCBI taxonomy): Eukaryota > Metazoa > Chordata > Mammalia > Rodentia > Caviidae > Dolichotis > Dolichotis patagonum. The sequence continues at coordinate 71,028 of PVJX010005934.1, read as the reverse complement.
GGCAATGACTGCAGGTGCTACAAATCTACCTAAGCTTCACACAGGCGTGGGACCTGAAGTGACCTGAAGCTGCAGTGGTGCCAACAGATTTTCTGAAAATCACCTCTGCATTTCTTCAGTTTAGTGTTACACAGATACAGAAATTAGGGTCTAGAGAGACAAGATGCTCAGTGAGACAGTCTGGGAAGTGATCTTGTCACTCTTGATGTTTACATCACTGCCTTCATCTGTCTGGGTTGCTACAATAAACTGCCATATAATGGTTGCTTACAGAAAACAAGGGTTAATTTCTCACAATTCTAGAGTCTGGGAATACCAAGATAAAGGCATTGACAGATGCAGTGCCTGGTGCCTCTTGCTATGTCCCACCATGGTGGAAGGAAGAAGAAATTTTGTGGATTCTGTCTTCTAGGTATACCAATCCTTTTCATGAGGGCTTTCTCCTATGCTCTAATTATCTCCCAAAGACCCTACCTCCAAATAGCCACACAGTTGGGATCCAGTTTCACATATGAATCTTACAAAGACACAAGCATTCATGCTATGAACATAATAATCATATTCTAATTCTTGTGCCCAGTGAAGATTTCAAATCCTAATATTCTACTATAATAAAGAATGACATGTTGCTAGAGCTTTCAAAACTTTGCATTTCTTTTAAAAATAATTTTTGCTATAATTCAGACCACCAATTTTTCAGCCATACCTTTTTAAATTTTCCTTTGTCACTTTCTAGCAAAGCAATTTCAGCACTTATATATCATCTGTAAAGTGAGTAATACTACTGCTTAAACAGTTACTGTGCAGTTGTTATTATGCCAATATTTAGTATATTGTCTATGGCATAGTAAACATTTTTTAAAAGCATCATAACTTCTACAGTAAATTCTATACACGATAACATTCTTTTGTATTTTCAGCAATATGGTGTGAGTTAAATTAGAAAGGAAAGGGCCCAAATTATTTCTGTGTTTTGAGGTATACCCTTGGTGTACAGGATCAGTTCTTTCAGAAAGATCCTAGAGTCACTTGTGCGCCCTTTCATTCATTCAATTGACTGCTACTGGAACTGGACATGGTAAGATGATAGACACAGCCTTGGGATGGCTGCACAGGTTCTTTCTTGCACAAAAATCCCTATAAAAGGAATGAGCAGGTCTGAAATTTAGCCTTTCTTTCTAGTTTTCACAGAGACATTTGTATGAACTGTCAATGATACTTTTCAATTACTTCCTATTCAATACATCTGACAAATGAGTATACAATCTCAAACACTTAAGTGACAGGAAGCTCATTACCTACAAAATACTCCATTCCATTTTTCGGCAGCTTGGTTTATTTGCTAATAATCATCTTTTGCTTTCAGTCCCATGGCTCATAGCCAAAGAGCATATATGTCATTATCCTACAGCCCTTGAAATATGTGGCAATCATGAACATGTTCCCTGGGATCATTCATGTTAAGATCATTCTTTCCAAATGTAGCTCTAATCCTTTCAGCTATTTCTTCTCAGCTATGCCTTGTTGTTCATACCATTCCTGTGCTAGACATCCCTGCTTGCTAATATTCCTTTTAACTCTCAGAGCCAGTGTGTGACAGTCCTCTCCAAAGTATCTGAGTAGGATGGAGGTGGGATGTTCACGTCCTTCATTCTAGATCCTGTTTTCACCAACAAAGTCAGATTAATAGACAAACTTGAATTAATCAACTTCCTCAAGTCCAGGAAAATCTGAACAGAGGTATCAAAGACCAACATTAAAATTTTCAGTTTGAGCCTAACCAACATATGGGGTGACCTTATGTAATTGGTTAGTAAACAAATGTTTTGGAAAAACATCTATAATGTGACTATTCTCAGACTTCCACAGCTTTAGAGTATAAATGATTTCATATCAATTTAGTAGTTTCTAGCTGCCATGCACATGACAGAAGAACACAGACATTTATGGGGTCCTCCTCCAACTCTTGGTGTGTAGTGAAACCTAATCTTTTATTTAAGGACCTTGTCAAAGCCCACTGTTTGGATCCCAGTTGAAAGAGGCTGATCACTGGCTCTGTGGGTGCTAAGCTTTGTGAGTAAGGAAAGAACACTCTCCCCAAAGCTTTGTGCTGCATTTGGACCCTTGAGTCCCAAGGCTATATTTATTGCTTGGGTTCATATGGTTCACATGGTACCTTAATTAAATATTTTCTTTGGCCTCTGTTTACACCTCTTTTTGTATAGGTAGAAGTGAGGGTTGGGCTGACTATCCACATACAGATGGAAGCCCATGTGCTAACACTTTTCAGCAAAATGAAAAATATTCTTATCAATCACCTCGTGCAAATGAATATCTGACATGAGTGTTGATAGATATGGATGTGTGTTTGCAAGACACTGTATTTTGGTGCAGAATAGGAAAAAAATGGTTTATGCTTCTTAACACTGACACTCATTTTATTGAAAGCCAAAATCCCATTGAGAAATCATTTCATACATTTTCACAGTTTATTTTTTAAACAACTCATTTGTCTGTATTTAATCTTATTCTAGTCAAATCATTACAGTATTTTGACCCCAATAGTGAAAACATTGAAAAAAATTCTGACTCAAAGAAAAAGACATAGCAGAAAGAAAAAATAATAGGCATCTGAGAAAATAAAAGAAATATACTTGGTACCTAAACTTCAATGAAAATACTTGAAAAGTAAAAACCAAATATTTTATAGCTTATTTTAACTAAAAAAAATAGATCTTCATACATTTATGAGTCATCTAAACTAATGAGGTTAATGTAGAAAAGTTTATTCTCTTGCTATTTTATAAAGGTCAAAGGCATAGAAAGATGTTGTTGCTTAACTGAGTTTCATGTAAAGGACTACTGTTTAGTTTTTTCCTCATCAGTGGTATCCTGCTTGCAAATGTGAGATTCAAACTGACTTCAAAGAAATCTTCATGAACTCAAAAATATTGACTGTTTAGGGTGAGGACTAAAGAGAATTGCTCTATTACAGAAAACACATACTCTTGCAATGTGTCTGCCCCTGAAGTGAGGCAGACAGAAACCTCTGGGTTGACAAGTTATAGCGTCGTGTAAGAAAAACATCAATACAGGCAAAATAGAACAAGATAAAATAAAATGCCCCAGGACAAGTGACTTCAAAATCTTCAATTGTCTGAAAATTCTAGTTTGGCTACATGTTCTAACACAGAAACTGTGTAAAAATAAACTTAATACTATCGCCAGATGATTTCTGAAAAAAGTCTGCAAATTAGAAGACGAAAGTATCTAAATAAAATTCTGTTAATCATTAGACAGTGCCTGTGTCAATAGTATTACTCTCAACATTAGATTTTACTTATAATCTTCACTAGAAACTCCAAGAACTCCACTTGTTCAAGAATAGCTACTGGCTGAGGCTTTCAAAGTGCTGGACAGTAAAGGGGTGAATCTCATGTAGGATGAATAAGAAAAGAATGAAAACAGTCTTTTCTTTTTTGCTGAAAAATGTTGGTACCTGGAAATAATCTGTATGTGGATATCAGCCCAGCTTTAGCCTCACCTATTCAGAGGGTGTAGAGAGAAGCTAAAGGGGCCATACCTTCAGGAAGCTCACAGATAATGACTGTGGGCTCTGATAAGAGCCCTAATGCAAGGATGTGCAAGACAACAGAACAGTCAGTTCTCTTTGAGCTGAGAATCATCCTGAAGAATCACTTCACAAAGGAAGTTAGTCTAAACTCGGTTTTGAACAATAAGGAAGAATTCACCTGGCAGAAAAAGACCTTTTTTTTTTTTTAAATCCGACAGAACTATAGCATGAGTAAATCTATAAAGTGTGGGATTTTCCATATTGGTATAATACATAACAGAACTAACACAACAGAAGTGTGGTAGAAGCAATGAATAAGGCTATAATTGAAGGAAGTCAGACTAATATTGCATGATTCTATGCATGTTCCTTGTATCTACAGCTGCATATCCAAACAGGTGACTCCCACATCTCTAACAGTACAGCCTCTTAAATCTTAAACTCCTTACTATACATTTATCCTTACTGGACACTTTCTTTTGGTTTTACTAAGGCAACTAAAATTTAATTTTTCCAAGACTAAACTAATATACTGTTCTCAAAATGCTAACCATCATTGATGAAGACTATGACCATTAACTTAAAACTGGTTAATAGATTTGAGACAGAACTTTTAGCATCGACATAATCTAGTTTCTCATTGTCACCTAGTGATCATCAATTACTTTGCTGGCAGCTTGAGTTTTATCAAGTGGAGATAGGATCTAGAGAGGTCAAGAGTCAGGAATGTAAGGAACTATTAAGGACAGATATTTCTTTCTTCATGCTTTGCAAACAAAAATTGATTTTTGAACTGCAGGTTATATGTGGTAGTATTTGATATTGTTTCAAGAGGTCACTTGAGTCATTTGTAGGAAAATGGGTGTACCTTCAGACAATAATGGTAAATCAAATAAATTAGACACATAAGCTTAAATATCATATGGCTTCCCTTATATAAGAAAGGCAAGTTATAAATAAAGAGCAAAATAAAGGATAATAGGAAGTAGGAAAGAGGAGGGAAGGGAGTGAAAGGAGATGAAAAGAGGAATTAAGATATGTTAATTATGCTATATGTATGCATACATTATGCTATATGTATACATACATATAGCAACTCCACACAAGGAATGTAAACATTAGGCACTATAAATGTGTACAAATAACATAGATAAATGAAATTTTAAAAGGGGTCAGTCTGAACTTTGATTCACAGATAGATACTCCATTCCTAACTTTTTTTTGCTGGGGAAAGGCTTTCTATCCCTGCAGCCTTCCAAAAGCCTCCAGCTGTGCAACATTATTTGAAGTTGTCTTTTAATGAGAGGATTAAGGAACTAAGTCAATACCAATGGGACTCAAAGCTGGGTTCCCAGCAGGAAAATCTCCAGCTCTCCAGGACTGGGGCATTAATAATCTCCTAGTGGCTTTAGTATATCTTTAAAGGTTATCAAACAAATCTTTCAGTCATAAAAGGAATTGAGAGTGTGTAATTAGCAAGCAGAACCAGCCTGTCAGTTCTTACACTGTGATAAACAAGAGGATGTTCTAAGTTTCAGGAGTTCCTAAAGCTTATTGTGATCTGTTAAGGAACTTGCCTTCAAACTCTTGCCGGAAGACACTTTATCACATTCCCTTTTCTCCCAATTAAAGCATTCTGTGTTATCAGAAATTAAGAGAAAGCAACCAAAGAACATATTTTCTATACTTTCTCTCAAGTTATATAATTAGGGTGATGAGGTGTATTGCCCTTAAGAGTTGGTGTCACTTTTTTTTTTTTAAGAGAAAAATAGACACAGAAAAGAAAAACAAAAAGCAAAACAGACAAACAAACAACAACAAACCCAATACAATAACAGTATAGGTTTACAAAATATGATGATAGGAATTTGACAGTGGTTGTAATATTGCATATTGCTACCTTCTAAAGGGTTACTTAGATTAACAGATATAGACACGTAAAATTAATCTAAACATATTAACTGTTCTTTTCCAAGAACTAATATAATTAGTAGTATAGTCATTTTAGCTATCTTATGTGTGTATATATATATATATATATATACACACACACACACATATACAAATTTATGTTTTTTTCCTTTTCCCTTCCTTCTTTCCTGTATCCCAATTACTTTTCCTCTTTGAGAAGTTTCTTACCCTTACACATGATTTATTGTAGATTTTGGATCATACATACTTCTTCAGTTTCTTACACTAGACAGAAAATACACTATTTACACCTGTGAGTTTGCTTTATTTCACTTATGAGTATGATCTCAAGTCACGTCCATTTACTTATAAAAGCCTCGATGAAATCTTTCTTTAAAGCTGAGTAGTACTCCATTTTATAAAAATACCACATCTTTTTTTTCCTTTTCTTGACTGATGGGCACTTGGGTTGTTTCCAAGATTTAGCTATGACAAATTGTGCTGCTATAAACATGGATGCACATATATCACTGTGAATGATGTTTTCAATTCTTCTGGAACAATGCCCAGTAGCAGGATAGCTGAGTCAAATGGAATCTCTAATCCTAGCTTTTTGAGGAATCTCCACACTGATTTCCACAGTGGTTGCACCAGCCTACACTCCCACCAACAGTGGAGAAAAGTTCTTGTTTCCCCACAACTCCTCCAGCATTTGTTATTGGTTGATTTCTTGATCTTGGTCATTCCTTATGGGGTGAGATGGAATCTCACTGTTGTTTTAATTTGCATTTCCTGAATGACCACTGATGTTGAATTTTTTTATATATTTGTCATTTGTATTATTTCTTCATCTGAGAAGTGTATATTCATCTCAGATGCCCATTTTTGGATTGGGTTCTTGAATTTTGGGGACTTAATTTTTTAAAATTATTTATATGTTGTAGATAGAAGTCCTTTGTCTGAGGGACAACTGGCTAACATATTTTCCCAATTCATGGGTTTTCTTTTCACTTTGTTGGGGATTTCTTTTGACCTGCAAAAACTTTTATTTTTTTTTGTGACCTCACATTTGCCAGGCAGGCAGTTAAGCCACTGAGCTAAATCCCAGGCATAGTGTATTTTTTTTTGGTACCAGGGATTGAACTCATGACCTCATGCTTGCCAGGCAGGCACTTATGCCACTGAGCTAAATCCCCAGCCCAAAAACTTTTTAGGAAGACGAGATCCTAGGAAGTTTGATTTTTGTTCTTGAATTCTCTGCCTACTACTATGTCATTAAGATTTATATCTACTTTGTCTTCCAGAAGATTTAGTGTTTCTGCTTTAATATTTAGATCTTTGATCCATTTTGACTTTAGTTCATGGTGATAGACATGGTTCTAGGTTTAGTTTTCGGCATATGGAGAACCGGTTTTTCCAGCACCATTTATTAAAGAGGCTTTCTTCAGGTGTACGTATTTGGGTCCTTTGCCACAGATGAGGTGGCTGAGTGTGTTTGTAGTTGTGGCTGTATCTTCTACTCTATTCCATTGATCTTCAGGTCTGTTTCTATTCCAGTACCATGCTAATTTTATTGAGGGAAGTGGTTTGTGACTCTGAGATGAATGTTAAATGAAATAGCTAATGTCTACAATTTTGCATCATGTAGCAAAAACTTCATCATTTCATAGCCAAGCAAATATGTTTTGGTTGTTGTTGTTACTGGCTTAATCATGGTCAACTTTACTATCTGTGAGACTATAGATGAAAGTAGTAATGGAAAATAGAAGTAAAACCCATTTCACAGGGACTTCTGAGAATACAGTAATATAATGTTAAAGAGTACATAGCACATAGAAGGCTCTAGATAAATATCTTAAAGATTTTACTTTTATTACAAACACTAAACTAAGACATGCTTTATATAACTACTTAGCTCCTTGATGCTTCCTTTTAGCATTAAATGCTAAATGCTGGAGAGGTGCTGAAGAGAATACATGGTGTTGGTAAAATTGCTTATGATAGTGCACAGCTAAAATTTTATCCTAGAGGCTCCAAATTAGGCTCACCACATTTCTGTAGGATGCTGTAGCCACCTTCATAAATCTCTAGAATAAAGGTAAACCTTATAGCAAACATACAGTCTTGAGACTGTATGCATAAAGCAGGTAAGGTGAAGTCAAGACAGTTTGTTAAAATATTAACTAATGCATGTTAAATAAGAGACCTATAAAAGTAAGAGTCAAACATAAGGATCAACCATTAAGATTTCTGAGTTTCTCTAATTCTGTTTTTTGCATAACATCAGTCAAAGAGACAGTTGACCTAAAGAGGCTATTTTATTATGTTTGAACTCCATACTTCGTCATATGTCTTATCCATGGAAAAATTTTTTATAGCTTTTATTCTCCTCTGTGACAGTTTTATTAGAGTGACAAGTACACTTGTCTGAAGTAAACAGAAGTAGGGAGAGGGTTTGTCTTTTATTTGATTCTTCATGTACAAAGCCATAAAAATTTACACAAAGCTATGTATTTTAATTTTATATGTTTTAGAGATGAAACTTACATGCTTAAAAAATACATTTTCTTGAATGTCTTTAAGATGAATACAAATGATATACAACTGCTTTACAAATGCTTCCTTTTTATTGACATTTAGTTCCTGTCATTATCATCATAGATATATGCACCATTAGTGCCATGGAGTATATTTACAAAACTGGGTAATACAGGACTAAAAACCATGAAGTCCAGCAGTATCAAGGTTCTCTGAAAGATATTCTTAGGTCAGGCATAATGCATTTCACTGAACACATCCCAAACTCACAGTACTCCAACTATTTTTAGAAAGAGAGGCAGAGAATATCTAAGTGACTCTGACAGTGAAACCTCCTGGTAAAGAAAGTGGCCTTACTAACAAGAGGAAGCTCAGAGTGTAGTCTTTGGTACCAGTCTTGGATTCCACTCAGCTAACTCAGATTTACTGAGCCTCCTTCTTGCTAGGCAACTGAAAGGAGATGGAAAGAGCCTCCGGGGCCATCTAAATCTCTTACCTTCCTATTAACAATATTAAATTTTGATATAATGAGGTTCATAGCCCTGAATGTGCTGCTCACAATAATAGATGGTAAAATAAAGTCATAAGGCTATTTGAACAATTTTAATGTTTTAAATATTTTCATTTCCTCAAAAGTATAACAAGTAACATGTTTTTATTTATATAGAACACCAATTTCATACATAGTAGAGAGTAAAAGAAAAAATATTCATGAGGAAGAAAGCAGAGGAAACAGTGTGTGTTCTTGATCTACTTGTGGAAATATTCAGTCCTAACGTTAGTGTGTGAATTTGCCTAACTTTCCCATTTCCTTGGATAACAGAGAAATAAAAGAGAGAATAAAAACAGTGAAGAGGATTTTTCAAAATGAGAGAATAAAGACTACGAAAGTCCATAAAGACTTTTTGAGAGAAATATCAAAAATTGTCAAAAACCAAATATTTCAGAACTTTGAAAATTAACAAAAAGCTTGCAACAATACCATGAATATTTATTCAAGATAAACAGTTGAATCTCAGTAAGAATGGTGAGTTTTGTGCCATTTTGGTTTATCTTATTTCCATTTCTCTTTCCCCAATCATGGGGTAGCTATGAAAACCAGCAGCTTAGCAACCATTAGCAGAAAAAAAACAGATTTGATGCTCCCCCAAAGCTCTATCCCCAGAGAAGTGTCACTACTTGACTTGTCTGGCAGTTCCATGGAAACCTCCACTTGCATTTAGTTGACTGACTCAGAATTTGTTCAATGAGAATAGCACTTACCCCAGGGATATCTGTGAGGAAAAAATAGAAGCAATTATTTAACATCAAAATTGCCTTAGGTAGTTGATAACAATTGTGTCTAACAAGAAGCTGACCAAAAATCTTAAAAGGATAAGATTAAAAATAAGATATTCCCAGAGGGCGTTGAAAAAACTCTGACATATTCCTGGAAATGTAGAAGGATAGGTCCGATTTTCAGTTTCAACATTATACTACTGAAAGTACAGATGTTCTTCATTTAATGACCTACTTGTAAATGATTGTTTGCACTTATGACTAAGGTCTGCTGCTCAAACTTATGACTTGTCTTTTTGTTTTTGTATGTCTTGTTTCTAGATTCTCAATTTACTTAATAAAAATTTAAGTGAGCAATTATAAAAATGTCCAAAATACTAAAGAAAATCACATCTAAAGAACCTAAGGAATATATGAAAATAAAGAATATCAGTAAATAGAGATCATAAAAAGGAATCAAAAGAAGTTCTGACATTGAAAAGTTCAATAACTGAACTGAAAAATTCACTGGTTCCATAGCTTGTTTAAGAAGGTAGAAGAAAAAGCACTAAGAAAGATGAATAGCATCTCAGAGACATGTGGGACACCACTGAATACACAAACCTGTACAGGGAGGATTTCCAGAAAGAGAGAAGAGAATAAATAATTGATTAAAATTAACATTAATTATATATTAAGAAAGTTCAAAAGATCAGGATAAACCAAGAAGGATTTACAACGAGATATCTTTTTCTAAATTTAATTTTGTTATTTTAAAACCAAACAAAAAAGGATAGAAATAATGCAGAATTTCAAAAAAAGTAAGAAATTAAGAGCACTCATAATCTAAACAACTACTTCTAAGATAACAGTATTAAACTAGATATCTTATAACCAAACTGTCCAAAGACCATGAGCAGGACAGTCTTGAAAGCAACAAAAAGATGTAATTCATCACATATTAATGATTCTCAGAAGACTAATAACTGCATGATCATAAACTATGTACACCAGAAGGCAGCTGAGCCATATTTACAATGAAAACAGGAAAGACCCTCCACCAAGAATTCACCAGTAAAGTGATGCTTCAAAAATAGAAGAAAGTAAGAGATTCTCAGAATGGCAAGGATAGGACCTAGGGTATTCATATAGACACATGAGTCTTCCAATTGGCAGCTTTTATTCAGAACTTCCCCTTGGGTGGGCAGAAACTTTTTCCAAACTACACTGTTATCAAAGACTCTTCCAGTTCTCTTCTTTCTTTTCTGACTTCTTCACATAACAGTATGATCAGATTTTCTTCCTGTCTATTTCTGATTCTGCTTTCTTTACCCATCACAACTTTTTCTCCTAAAAAATCATTTGTTCTTCTGATCTTAGTATATGCTGCCTGAAGGACAGCAACTGACTGGTACCTCTTACTTAAGACTTAAAGAACCTGAATGAAAGACCTTGGAAGGACTGAATGTGCCTGTTGTGTAACAAAAGAAGTTCAGAGACATTATTCTATGTTTTGCCAGAATTTGAAAATTGGACTATGTAACATTTTATTAACTTGTAACAAACAAACAGACCACTGGGGAGGACAATAGATATTTGGGTGAATAAATTCTGGTATTCTTGCAAAATATCAATTTCACACAATTATTGTATTTAAAACTAATCTACATAGGCACCGATTGAATCACAAACACTGCATAAGTAAATAACACATGGCTTAGAAATTTAAAGCAGTGCAGAGTGTCACTCTTCTGAATTGCTTTCCTAGTTAGAGTCATCAGTGTTCACAGATACAATCTTTTAAGTGATCAGGAGAGTGAGGACACAGCCTTTCTTAAAAGCATGCACTGCAGTCATCTACAGGACTCTCTTCCACACTGCTGATAACCTCTATGACGAGGTGATTTGATTCCACTGAACCATGAAGAAGGTGTTACCAGATGGTTTTAGATAACAGCAAGCTCATATTGCCTTCTCCAAATGTTCTTTTCATGGTTTGTTGGCAGCAGTTTTCAAGGATTGTTGTGGTCCAGTCACATCACCAGAGATACTGTACCTCTTTAGATATGTGTCTAAAAAGTGCACCAAAGTCTGTGGATATGTCTCAGTGGTAGAGTGTGTTACTACTGGGTTTGATTCCAAGCAACAAAAACATAAATTAAAATTTAATTTTTTAAAAAAATGCACCAAGACACCATTTGTCCTGGAAGGTTACGTAGTGTTCCTGATCATCTGAGCTGTACTCCAATCATTCATCAGCTCAGTTCACACTCATCTGTGTGTGTGTGTTCCTGCACACCCACGTGTATGGTAACATCATTGAGTTAGTCTCATTGTCACACCATAGGAGGAAGGGAAAGAAAGGGGAAATAAAAGGATCAAGAGGTGATATGCATGTGTATCAATTCCCCATGATGAATGTGTTTGTTATGTATCACAGATATATACTAATAAATAAAAAGGAGAGGAAAAAAAGTAATTGGATTCAAACTCATGTTAGCAATGCTTTTGCATTTGACTTCAGTGTCACAAATCTCACCCATCTAAGACAAAGGTAGGGAAAGAGATGCATGCTTTTCTGGGAGCTACAGAGGAAGAGTCAAACTCATTCAGCTTGTTGGTAGAGTTAAGTTTCTCATAGTTATCAGACTAAGATCTTGGCATCTTGAACACGTGGTCCCGTCTCTACTTAAGCCAGTTACACATATGAAACCCTGCTCATGCTTCAAATCTCTGACTTTTTCCTTCTTCTGTGTCTTTCTGACCCTCCTTTCTGTTCTCAATTGAGCGAGAGCTTTGTGTTTCACCTAAGAATGCAAAATAATCTCTCTCTTTAACAATTGATTAGTAGCCTCAATTATTTCTGCAAAGTGTCTTTAGTCTGCAACATGATGCGTACATAAGACAAGGGAAGAAGGCCCTGGAAACCAAAATTCTACCTACCACACTTACTTTGATTTTGTTTTTTATAATTAAATATAGCGGCAAGTTCTGACTATCTGACATTATTCATGACATTGTAGTGAATTACTGTATTTTGTGATCTATGTTTTTGATCTCAATTGTTTTAACACCCTTGGCATTGACAGGAATGACAAAGAAGCCTCAGATTTTGGCATTTTCTCTTCAACTAAATTCAGTTTCCATTTTTGCTCAGCTGAATCACTTGTTACTAAAAGGTAAGCAGATTACAATCATTTGGAGATTCTGAAAAATCAATATTCTATGCCTTCTGCAAGATGCATGGATTTGGTTCCTGCAGCTTCTTATTGTTTTGAAACTTCTTTTATTTATTTTGTGAGCTTTGGAAAATACCCTTGCTTTTAGCTGCTTAATATCACAAGTGCTAGATGGTTTTTTCTGTCTGTATTTCAGCAACAAAACATAGTGCCATTTAATCTACCTATGTCTTCCTTGGTTGCAGCTTTGCAAGAAAATACAGAATTGTGGACAGTTTTTTGTTTTTTTGAGACAGGGTCCTGCTATGTAATTCAGGCTGGTCTTGAACTTACTATATAGTCTAGGCTGGCCGTGAATTCATGCTAATCCTCTTGCCTCAGACTCCAAAGTGCTGGGATTACAGGTGTGTGCCCCTATGCCTGGCCTGGTGGCCAGTTTTTGAATAGTAAATATTTTCATCACCAACTCATAATTATGCCTGAATTCTTATTTTCATATTTTCAGGCAAAACAAAATTTTTCACTGGAATATCAAATCATAGTGTAATGACTTTGAAGATGTATTAATTATGTAGTACAAACAATGTACAGCACATAATCAGAGTGATAACAATACAAGTAGCAATTACAGAGTTTGCCCAGGCAACAGCTGTGTCATAGCTATCACCAAGACAGCAGTAGTATTAAGTCACCATCCTAATATTCAACATACTTAATGTGACAGGGTAAGTGTCCTCAATTCTCTCAGTTATAAATATTTACTGAGAAGCTACTAAATGCCAGGTGTTTCCTGCAATTCTAGTAAGGTTTCTGTTATACCATTCACAAATAATAAATGGAATGGTTGAGAGAAGTGCAAGGCCACACTGACAGTTTGGCTGCCTCAAGTGTGGCTGCTGTCACTTACTGAGTGACTCTGTACATGTGTCTTAACCATATCTTTAATATGGGAACAAAATAGATATTTTGTGTTTAGTACTTAGCAAAACACTTGGCACATAGAATAGAAAATGCATAAAATAGTGTCCTGTATTTTAATATTACTGAGTTTGAAAGCTAACTCCTCTCTCCATCTGCTCATAAAGCAAATACCTATATTTCTCCAACTAGTAAAGGACTACTAATTTTGGAAGTGGAGTCTCTTATCAGTTCTAATAATTGCTTTTCTAAAATATAACAGATTATCCCATGCTATTATAAGTGTGCTGGTTCTCTGCATAAAAGGCAGGAACCATCAACAATCATGACCAGGAGATTTAAAGTAATTTTATGTTTAAGAATAAAAGAAAATCTTCTTTAAAAGCTTGACCATTCAAGCACCCTTTTCTCCACTTTTCCTTATGTGCATCTCCATTCCTAGGAGCTGCTGAATACCTGTAGGTTCCAATAACCCTGTAGACTAACTCACATCATATACTCTGCTCAAAGGTCCAAAGCTCCTGTCCTGGTCTTCTTCATGTAGAGCAAGGACCAGGGCAAGAGGATTAGGGTATTTGCCTCAGACACAAAATACTAGAAGTGCAAAAAGCGAAACAATCAAGATAAATAAAACTTTAATGCAATGTTTTAAAAATATCAATTAATGAAAAATTTATGATGCACAAAATGTCACAAACATTTTAAAAGACATAATTTGCCTCAGGATCCAATACAGCTCATATAAGGCACTGGTGTAATGTTACCAACTATTCCAATCATGCTACAAATCACTTAATACTTAGCTGAATGGTTTTGGATAGATCATGGCATCTTCCTCTTTTACATACACTTGTCTTCATGAGGAGGCATTGTTTCTAAAGATTAAGGTCTCTGTCTTCATAAAGTGAGCTGTAGATGGTAATTCCTTCCAGCCATAGCTTGCAGGAAGTGAATACCTTTGCCAGGAGCATTTATTCTCAGAAGAACAACTTGAGGTAGGGCCTACAATGCTGTTTAAGTCATTACTCTGACCCTCAATTTTTTCATTTACAAAATGAAAACAAGTGCATCTAACTCAATGGGCTTTCGTGGAATTAACTAAAACACCACAAGTATGAGATTCTAGTCTTCCAAAGATAGTTAATGATTTCTAAATTAAAATCATTACAATGACAATAGTGGAAGCTTCCTAGAACTCTTGTTTCTCAGTGATATCCAGTGATCATTATCTATTTTATCTTCATTTAATAACTGAAAGTATTAGCCTCCTGGCACTGGCATAACAAGTTACTACACACTTGCTTGAAAACACTAGAAATTAATTCTCTTACAATTCTTGAGGCCCCTGGGTTTATGGACACCTCACTCAATCTCTGCCTTTGTTTTAACACACCCTTCCCTTCTGTGTCTCTCTTCTTCTTATAAGGACACTAATCATGGAATTTAGTGCCCAGACTGAATCTAGTCTTATTTAGTTTCAAGATCCCAAACTAATTACATCTACAAAATCCTTATTTCCAAATAAGTTCCCATTCTGAGATTAGGGATGGAGATGAATTTCGGGTGGGAGGAAGGGTTTTATTCAACCCATTACATTTCTGCAAGATAACATTTAAAATAAACCAATTTCCAATCTCCAATGTTTCTTGAGTTTTAAAAGATTTCTCATTTGTTATATCTCTGCCTTCTCAGAAGTGGTCTGTAAAAACATAAAGTTTCTGTTTAGTGAGGTTAGAGCCATAACAAGTGTCTGTACAGAGAAGCTTTTGGATTAAATGACAAAGTTGTCATACCAACTGAGTACAGCAAGTGAAGTATCACATGAAGGACAAAGCAGGCATAATAATTTTAAAACTGAACAAAACATACAGTTTTCAAAAATCCTTCATCTACCCCATCCCTGGGAATTTCTTACTGGCCATGTTTCCTCCACAAGTTTCCATCCATACACAAGATTTTCAGCCCTCTTGTTCCCTGAAAACTTCGCTTGCTTCTCTTCTCCTCTTGGTCTCCTATTTCAAAATAGTGAGTTTCCTATCACTTCTGTAACAAATTACTACAAATTTAGAGCCTTAAAATGCAAAAGGTTATAATCTTGCAATTCTCTAGGGGAAAAGCCATTCTCTGGCCTTTTGTACCTTCTTGTAGCACTAACATTTCTTGGGTCCTGGGCCCCATTCTTTTATCTTCAAAGCTGACAATGACAAATTGAGTCTTTCTCAAACTGTATTACACTAACCACTGCTTCTGTTATGATATCTCCTTCATTTATCAAGGCTGTTGGTATGACACTGAGTTTTTAAGATTTTTCATCTGCAAAGTCATTTTTCACCTAAAGTAATACATACAAGTTCCAAGGACTGGTATATGGATATTTTGGGAGAAGTCACTCTGTAGTTACCTCTCCACATATTTTCAAGTAGAACATTATAGCTGTCCATCTTCCAGAGCTTCCAGAATGACCTGGATGCCCCAATGTGCATTAAAGAAAAGGTCTTGCCCTTTAGCTCAAGGGTTCCCAACTCCTGAACCAATTTCTGTATCAGCTTGTGCCTGTTAGGAAGTGGGCTGTATGGCAGAAAGTAAGCAGTAAACAAGCAAGTAATCAAGCAAGTAAAGCTTCATCTGCATTTATTGCTGCACCCCATTGCTTCCATTACTGCCTGAGGTCATCCTCAGCAAAAAATCAGCAGCTGCAGGAGATTTTCAAAGGAGCACAAATATTACCATGAATTGCACATGTGAGGGATCTAGGTTGCACACTCCTTATGAGAATCTAATTCCTGATGATTCTGTGGTAGAGCAGAGGCAGCGATGCTAGCACTGGAGAGTAGCAACAGATACAGATTAACATTAGCAGAGAGGTTTGAGTGCACAGAAAGTATAATAAATCAATTGCTTGCAGTTTCTTATCAAAGCCCTGTTGGTCAGTGGCAATGACAGTGAACCTGCATCTGGTGTCAGGCTTTATAGTGACAAACGAGTTGATGTACTTCAATTATTCATCTACATCTAGTGACAGTTTTAAATCAGAATCTAAAACTTATTTAGTATATGCATTGACTATCCATTATTTTAATTACCACTTTCATCTGCACTGCACACTTGTTTTAGTAAGCCAAAACAAGTAAAGAACAAATGTCAATGGAGAGTTTCTTTGAAAAGGGGAAAAGATTCAAAGAGAAGACAGCAGAATAAGACTACCACCCAAAAAAGCTGCATTGAAAAAATACAGGCTGGGGATATAGCTTAGCAGGTTAAGTACCTGCATGGCAAGCACAAGGTCATGAGTTTGATTCCTGGTACCAAAAATAAATAAACAAATAAATAAATGAAAATACCAAGAGTCCCACTTAAATTATGTGCTCATTGTAATAGGTGATTCATAGTCTCCAAGTCCACTTTGTATAAGATGTGGTGATTGTCATCAATAAAGCTATGAAAACTTCAAAACTGTTCTGCTACATGGGATCAAGCATCTTGCATTTAAAGACAAACTTGTGGAGTTTTTCAAAAAGAAAAACATGAACACAAGGCACAAAAACAATTATTGAAGGTCACCAATCTGTCAAATGTGTGCACAATGAGAAAGCTGCATTCTTATTGGCTAATGGCATTAGTAAAGCTATGAAGCTCTTAACTATTGGTGAAGAGATGATCTTGTAAATCTACAAATAAATCTATACCAAAGCATATAATAAGCAAGATTCCAGAAGTTTGGCACAAGAATAAAATATTAAAAACAGCTAGAGAAAAGAAAGAAATCATCTACAAAGGAAAGTCCATCACAATCACAGCAGCCTTCTCAACAAAAGCCTTCAAATCAAGGAGAGCTTGGAGTAAAGTATTTCAAGCCCTAAAAGAAAACAGTCTTCAATTCAGTTTGATGTACCCCACAAAACTATCTTACAAAATCAATGACAAAGAACAACTGAAGAAATTCATGACCACAAAATCAGCTCTTCAGAACATTCTGAAGGACACGTTAGAAAGAAAAAAGACCACAAACACAACAATGCCAATAGAAAAAAGACACCAGACAGAGTAAAGAATTAAACACAGGAGAAAGACAGGGCACTAACAATAGGAAAATAAATTGAAAAAGATAAGCCTTTTACAATTGCATCCAAAATAAATGAAATACTTAGGAATCACTCTAACAAAGGAAGGAAAAGATCTATATGTTGAAAATTACAGCACTTTGAAAAAGGTAATTGAAGTGGATATCAAAAAATGGAAAGATATCCTATGCTCATGGATAGGAAGAACCAACATAGTGGAAATGGTCATATCACCAAAGTTGTTACATAGATTTAATGCAACCTCAATCAAAATACATCAGCATACCACACAGAACTAAAGAAAACATTCCTAAAATTCATTTGGAACCAGAAGAGACCTAGAATAGCAAAAATAACTCTGGGCAACAAAGTCAAGACCAAGGGTATAACAATCCCTGACTTAGAATTTTACTATATAGCTATTGTGATAAAATCAGCATAGTATTAAAAAAACAGACCTGAGTGCCAGTGGAACAGAAAAGAAGATGCAGACACAAATCCAGACCTACTCATCCATCTTGCACAAAGGAGCCAAACACACTGGAAGAAAGATAGCCTCTTTAATAAATGGTGCTGGAAAAACTGACTTTTCACATGCTAAAGACTAAAATGAGACCCATGTCTATTACTACGTACTAAACTAAAGTCAAAATGGATCAAGGATCTAAATATTAAAACAGAAACACTAAGTCTACTGAAGGAAAAAATAGGTGTAAATCTCAAAGATATAGGTGTAGACAGAGACTTCATAAACAAAACCCAGACTGCATGAAAAATACTATAAAGAATCAACAAATGAAATCTGACCTGATTAAAAAGTTTTTGTACAACAAAAGAAATCATCAACAGAGTGAAAATACAAGCCCCAGAGTGAGAAAAAATCATAGCCAGTTGTCCCTCAAAGGACTTCAATCTAGAAAATATAATTAATTGAAAAACCTCAACCCTCCCCCAAATTCAAACACCCAACCAAAAAATTAGCATCTGAGATGAATAAGTACTTCTCAGGTTAACAAATATAAACAATGGTAAATAAATATATAAAAAAGTTTCACATCATTGGTGATTTGAGAAATGCAAATTAAAACAATACTGAGATTCCATCTCACTCCAGAAAAAATGACTGTTTTCAAGAAACCAACCAATAACAAATGCTGGAGGGGCTGTGGGGAAAAGAAACCCTTCTTTAGTGTTGGTAGGAGTATAGACTGATGCAACCACTATGGAAATCAGTATGGATATCCCTCAAAAAAGTAGGATTATACCTCTTCTGGATATCTTTCCAGAAGAATTATAAGCATCATACCAGAAAGATATATGTGTACTCACATTTATAGCAGTGCAATTTGTAGTAGCTAAATCTTGGAAACAGCCTAAATTCTCATCAACTGAGGAATGGGTATAAAAGATGTATTTTTATACAATGGAGTACTACTCAACTATAAAGAAGGATAAACTTGAGGCTTTTATAGGTAAATGGAGGCAATTTAAGACCATACTTGTGAAATAAATCAGACTCACATGTGTAAACTTTGTATTGCCTCCCTAGTGTGAGAAGTTGAAAGTGTAAATGAGACTTAACCTGTACAATAGATATGGTGAAATGGGAAGAAACTTTTCAAAGAAAATTGTGGTAGGGGAAGGAGAAAAAAGAAAGGTAAAAGGAATATATATATACACACATACACACACACACACACACACACACAAGATAGTTGTACTATTAGTTTCTCTTAGTTCATTGACAAGAAATGTTTGTGCTAATATTATTTGGACAATTTCTCATGCCTGTATCTTGTTTAAGTTCAAAGATAAAGTGACTGCATTTAAAGCCAACATGGAGTCATGTGGGCAATGAGTGAATGCTGGAATTTTGGACATGTTTCAAATGTGGGAGAGATATTTGAAAGTGTCTGAGCCAGAGTCTTCTTTCTCCCAGATGATACAAGATCACCTAGCTCAGCTTTCAGAGAAGTTTGAGCACAATTTTCCAGCTACAAACAACCTCAAAAATGGGAAGAACTGAATCTGTAAGCCTACTTGTGAATAAGCCAGGTCAGTATACTCTGCCTAAAGAGGGTCAACTGTTTGAGTTCGCGAATGATGGTGGCCTTAAAAGCATGTTTGAGACAACTTCAAATCCTCATACTTTCTGGCAGAATATCCTGAGGGTGCCACAAAAGCACTAAAAAGGCTGCTTCTATTTCCAACATTTGATCTTTGTGAAGCAGGGTTTCTTGCAGCAACAGCAACACAATGAGATAGTGGAGTACACTGAACACGAGTAACACACTTTGGATGTCACTGTTTCTTATCACCTGCAGAGATGACTGTCTATTGCAGGAAAACAATCTCAGGGCTCCCACAGATTCTGCATCGTGGTTAGTTTTATATTTATTTCATTATATGTTTCAATGTAATAACAGAAATACAGTGGGCAATACTTCTCCTGACTATCCCTAATCCATGAAAAAACTGTCTCCATGAAACCAGTCCCTGGTGCCAGAAAAGACAGGAACCTCCACTTTAGCTGTTTTGAAACTTTTAACTTGATTTTTCTCCTTCCTTTCCAGTTGTACCAAATACAAATTAGTATAAAGTTTCTTTTTTTAAAAAAAGGTTGTTTCCAGTCAAGATAAAATTTCTCCCCACTTATGAGAGCTAAGCTTGTTTGTCAACTGTTTTAAGAGTTTCCCAGAGAGTTCATGGGAGGGGGCTACACTCGACAGTGGATTAGTCCACTGACATTTATAACCCAGTGAGATGTTAGGACATGGGCCCAGTTGGAGGTGGATGGCAAGGGTTTGCCTTTGAGGGGCACATCTCTCACTAGAGCTCTTCACGTGTGCTCTACTTTCCAGCTTTTAGGAAGTGAGCAGCTTTGCTGCACCAGGCCCTTTCACCATGATGCTCCTGCCTTGGAACCAGCCAATCATGGATTGAAACGTCTCACTCAAACTGTCATTGAAAATAAAACCCTTGAGCTCCACCGCCTTAGTACAGCATGTCCAGTGACCTTCTCTCAGTTTGGGAGGCAGAGGTCGAGCTGGGGGACAAACCGCCTGGGAGATCTTTCCTGCTCCCTAGGACAAAGGACTGCAGCCCGAGTTTCTGCAGGCTCCAGTTCCGCAGGCCTAGCATCTGCCTTACAATTTAGGGAGTCAAGAGCTTGCAGAGGGGAGTTAGGACCCTGTGAGGTGAGTCCTGCCGCCCCAAGGCAGGCTTGTGGAGAGCTGGCAACCTGGGCTCCAGGGAATTGAGCTTCTGGATAGCTACTGGGTACACTGGACCGAGTCCTGGAAGCTATACCACCTTAGTGCAACATGCTCAGCAGCCTTCTCTCAGTTTGGGAGGTGGAGGCCGAGCTGGAGGCCTGACAGCCCGGTGTGGGCTGGCCTGGGGAGAGCTTAAAACCAGCACTCCCAGCAGTTGAGATCATACTCACCTTCTTGGACACGGACTGCGGCCCAAGATTCTGTGGGCCCCAGTTCATGAGGCCCAGCTTCCACCTTTCAATTTAGGGAGCCAAGAGCCTATGGGCGAATGAGTGCTGCTCCAGGAACTGAGGGTGCAGGAGGTAACTAGCCACACATCCAGAGGAAGCTTTAGAATACCGCTCAAAGAAAGGAAATATAGAAAAATGACAAAAGGAAAGACCAAAAGGCAGGTTCAAAACTCCAGCCCACCCCAAGAAAGCTTAGGAGCCATGTACTTAGAAGAAAAAAGAAGCCATACACCTGAAATGTCTGAAATGATATCAAATGAAACAAAGATGCAACTAGGGGAAGCTATGGAGAAATTCAAATCAGAAGTACTTGCCCAGGTAAAAGAAGAAATTACAAAAGTAGTGAAAGAAATAGTGAACACATCTAGTGAAGCCACAGTTAAAAAATTAGAGGAACAAAGCAAACAGATAGAATCCCTGAATGAACAATATAAGAAACAAACAGAATACATAAAGCAGATTCAAAGAGATATACAGGAAATCAAAAATGCAATTGAAAGCTGCCCAAACTGCCTCAACAAAAGTGAAGACAGAATATCAGACCTCGAAGATAAGATTGCAGCCAGTGAACAGGAAATGAAAGATCTCTTAAAAATAACAAAGAATCAGGAAATAACAATTAAACACCTGCAGGATGATGCAAAGAAAAATAACATAGGATTAATAGGGATAAATGAAAAAGAAGGGGACAGCTGAAATGTTATCAAGAGGATATTTACAGAAGTAATAGCTGAAAAATTCCCAAACATGAGAAGAGACACTGACATTTGGACAAGTGAGGAATATAGAACTCCAAACAGCCATAACCAAAATAAAACTACACCCAGACACATAATAATCACCATCCCAGAAACCCAACATAAGAATAAAATACTAAAAGCTGTTAGAGAGAAAAGACAGATCACCTATAAAGGAAAACCTATCAGAATCACAGCAGACTTCTCAACACAAACAATGAAGTCAAGAAGAGCATGCAGTGAAGTATTTCAGATCCTAAAGGAAAACCACTTCCAACCCAGACTGACATAACTTCAAAACTGTCCTTCAAAATGGATGGAGAAATAAGATACTTCCATCACAAAGAACAGCTGAAGAACTTCATGAACACCAAACCAAACCTACAAAGAATACTGAAAGACATTCTAGATATACATGGGATAAAACCACAAAGCAAGGCAGACAATTAAACAGAATGGAAAGCTAACGATACAACCGCAGAAAGATAACATGTCAACAATAAATCAATATATAACAGTTACAACAATTAATGTAAATAGCCTCAACTCACCAATCAAAAGAAACAGACTGGCAGAATGGATCAAGAAACAACATCCAACCATATACTGTCTACAAGAAACCCATCTAACCCAAAAGGACACTCACAGACTGAAAGTCAAAGGATGGAAAAAATACTTCATGCAATAGGAAACCAAAAAAAAAAGCAGGAGTGGCTATCCTCTTTGCAGACAATGTGAATTTCAAACCAAGAATGATGCAAAGAGATAAAGAAGGTCACTACATACTAGTGAGGGGAAAACTTCAAGAGGTAGAGATAACAATCTTAAATATATATGCACCAAATTCCAGAGCACCCAGCTATATAAAGCAAATACTAACAGAAATGAAAAAATCAAATAAGCAGTAACACAATTATAACAGGAGACTTTAATACACCATTGACACAAAGGGACAGATCAACTAGACAGAAAATCAGCAAAGACATAACAGAACTGAATCACACCTGTGAACAAATGGACTTGATAGATGTATACAGAGTGTTCCATCCAACAATATCAGAATATACCTTCTTCTCAGCAGTACATGTGACATTCTCTAAAATAGACCATATACTAGCCCACAGAACATATTTAAGTAAATGCAAAAGAATTGAAATTATCCCATGCATGGTATCAGATCATAGTGCCATGAAACTAGAAATTAATGATAAAAGCAGCTGCAAAAACCTCACAAACACAAGGAAACTGAGTAATACACTCTTGAGCAACCAGTGAGTCACAGAGGAAATTAAAGAATAAATTAAAGAATATCTACAAGCAAATGAAAATACAAGCACAACTTACTGGATTTTGTGGGATGCAGTGAAAGCAGTCGTAAGAGGAAAATTTATTGCATTGAGTTCCCACATCAGGAAGACAGAACAAACACAGATAAACAACCTGATGCTACAACTCAAACATCTAGAAAAAGAAGAACAAGCCAAGCCCAAAGACAAAAGAAGAGAGGAAATTATAAAGATTAGAGCAGAAATTAATGCAATAGAGACTAAGAAAACAGTACAAAGGATCAATGAATCAAAGAGTTGGTTCTTTGAAAGAATAAATAAAATTGATAAGCTCCTGGCCAACCTTATTTAAAAAAGGAAAAAAACCTCAAATTCATGCAATAAGGAATGAAAAAGGTGAAATTACTATAGACTCGGCAGAAATACAGAAGATTGTCAACACCTGTTTCAAAAACCTCTACTCTCAGAGGTTCGATAACACAGAAGAAGTAGACAGATTCCTAGATACATATGAACTACCGAAGTTGGATCAGGAAGATGTAAAAATGCTGAACAACCAAATTTCTATTACTGAAATTGAAAATGCAATTAAGTCCTTGCCAACAAAGAAGAGCCCAGGCCCAGATGGATTCACTGCAGAATTCTACAAGAAATACAAAGAAGACTTAATTCCAACACTCCTCAAACTTTTCAGTGAAAACAAAAGGGAAGCAATACTTCCTAAGTCATTCCTGGAAGCAAATATTACTCTAGTACCAAAACCAGAGAAAGACCCAACTAAAAAAGAGAACTATAGGTCAAACTCCCTAATGAACATAGATGCAAAAATTCTCAATAAAATATTGGCAAACAGGATGCAGCAAATCATCAAGATTATACACCATGACCAAGCAGGATTCATCCCAGGAATGCAGGGATGGTTCAACATACGCAAATCAATAAATGTAATTCACCATATCAATAGAGTCAAAAGTAAGAACCACATGATCATCTCTTTAGATGCAGAAAAAGCTTTTGATAAGGTCCAACACTCAGTCATGATAAGAACCTTACAGAGAATTGGAATAGAAGGTCTTTACCTCAGTATGTTAAAGGCCATCTATGACAAACCAACAGCCAGCATCATATTAAATGGTCAAAAACTGAAAGCCTTTACCTTAAAATCTGGCACAAGACAAGAATGTCTGCTGTCACTGCTCCTATTCAACGTAGTACTGGAAATACTAGCAAGAGCAATAAGATAGGAAAGAGAAATAAAAGGAGGAAAGATAGGAAAAGAGGAAATTAAATTATCATTATTTGCAGATGACATGATACTTTACATAGAAGACCCCCAAAACTCTATTGAAAGACTCCTAGATATAATAAATAAATTCAGCAAGGTAGCTGGTTACAAAGTCAATACTCAAAAATCGATAGCATTTCTATACACTAACAACAAAAGTACTGAGAGAGAAATAAGAGAAGCCACACCCTTCACACTAGTGTCCAAAAAAATGAAATACTTAGGAATTAATCTCATGAAAGAAGTAAAAGAGCTATACAGGGAAAATGATAATACCCTGAAAAAGGAAATCAAAGAGGACCACAGAAAATGGAAAGACATCCCCTGTTCATGGATAGGAAAAACAAACATTGTGAAAATGGCCATTCTCCCAAAATTACTATGCAGATTCAATGCCATCCCAATCAAAATACCACTAACATACCTCATAGATCTAGAGAAATCATTCCTAAAATTCATCTGGAACCAGAAGAGATCTAGAATAGCAAAGGCAATTCTAAGCAACAAATGCAAGGCAGGAGGCATCACAATCCCTTACTTGAAATTATACTACAAAACTACAGTAATAAAATCAATATGGTACTGGAATAAAAACAGACCTGAAGATCAGTGGAATAGATTGGAAGATACAACCACAACCACAAACTCACTCAACCACCTTATCTTTGATAAACATGCTCGCTGGAGGAACGACAGTCTCTTTAACAAATGGTGCTGGAAAAACTGGCTATCCATATGCAGAAGACTAAAACTAGACCCATGCCTATCACTATGTACTAATCTAAAATCTAAATGGATCAAAGATCTAAATATTAAAACAGAAACACTAAATATGCTGGAAGACAAAGTGGGTAAAAATTCTCAAATATATAGGGGTAGGAAGAGAATTCATGAACAAGAATCAAACTACATGAGAAATACTTCCCAGAATCAATAACTGGGAAGACATCTTATTAAAGAGTTTCTGCATGTCAAAAGAGGTTTCCAGCAGAGTGAAAAGAAAACCCACAAATTGGGAAAAAATCTTAATGGATAGTCCCTCAGACAAAGGATTTCTGTCTAGAACTTATAAAGAATTAAAAAAAATCAGACCCTCTAAATTCATAGACCCAATCCAAAAATGGGCATCTGAAATGAATACACAATTCTCAGATGAAGAAATATGAATGGTAAATAAATACATGAAAAAATGTTCGTCATCATTAGTCATGAGAGAAATGCAAATTAAAACCACCCTGAGATTCCATCTCACTCCAGAAAGAATGGCCAGGATAAAAAACACTACCAACAACAAGTGTTGGAGAGGCTGTGGGGAAAAAGGAACTCTTCTGCACCGTTGGTGGGAGTGTAGACTGGTGCAACCACTGTGGAGGTCAGTCTGGAGATTCCTCAAAAAGCTGGGTCTGGAGGTCCCATTTGACCCAGCTATTCCACTTCTAGGCATATTCCCAGAAGATATGAAAACATCATACCACAGTGATATATGTGCACCCATGTTTATAGCAGCACAATTTGTAATAGCCAGATCTTGGAAACAACCTAAGTGCCCATCAACTGAGGAATGGATAAAAAAGTTGTGGTATTTCTATACAATGAAGTACTACTCAGCTATAAAGAATGATCATATTGAGATATTTATAAATAAGTGGACACGACTTGAGACCATACTCACAAGTGAAATAAACCAAACTCACAAGTGTAAATACTGTATAGTCTCCCTAGTATGAGAGGTGGTAAGAGTATATAAGATTTTATGGTAATCATGATTCCTCATTTCATAGCTTTGAAGCCTTTCAATGTTTTCATTCATCAGTTGGAATGGTTTTATCCTGTTTTGTTTGACTTTATTATATGTGATGCTATGAGAAACTGTTTTGAAGTGAACAAAACATTATGACTGTTTGAAGAGAACAAAACATTATTGCTGATTTAATACTGTCCTTCTTAGAAGTCCTACCAAGCTTCTATTCTTCTATTTCCATTGATTCTATCACATTGTGTCTTATTGGGATTTGAATATGTGTGAAAGTATAAACAAAATTTTTTATTGAAAAATGAGATATTATAGTACCCATTGATCATTCTCTGTTATTTGGTTCAGAATGCCTTGTAATTCATTCACTTTTTGAATGGTTTTATTCTTTTTTGTTATGTTTGATATTATTGTATTTGAAACTATGCTCAACTATAGCAGAGAAAGAAATATTGTGATAGCTATTGTTAATGTCTGGTTGTCTTAATATTAAGTGTTGTGTTGCGTATGTTGTCCGGTTCTGATCTGCTCTGTACTGACCTCTTTTATCTTATTCTCTTTAAAATAAAATGGAAAAAAAAACCCCTTCGCTTTATAAGTTTTATTTATCAGGTATTTGGTCTAGAAGGTATGTTAGTTATCTTCTAGAAACCACAGACACTACGTCACCATTTTTTTTTTTGATACTTTGAATAGCAGAGCTGGGAAAGTGAAATTTCCAAGTATCCATATTTATATGTAAAAATACATCAACTGAATGTGGTCAATTTTTAAACCAAGTAAAAATTCCTATCAAGATTTCCATAAATGTTATTTTCGCTTTTTAAGGACATATAATCATTTGAACTTCCTCTTTTCACTTCTCTAAGAAGATATTAAAGGTTGAACAAGGATCCAAGAATATTTATTCAAGTTAATTGATTAAATATTCTTCAATTATGCTTCTTAGGAAAGGTTCTAAAGTGAGATCTATAGGAAGAAAATGTTGAATGGATTTAGCAAGATTTTATTTTTGTTTAAATGTCAGTACTGACCACACAAGATGACAGTCAATAAGCACTGCATTAACAATACTGTATTCTACACAGGAGAGGTACATGTTAAGTCTTGGTTCTAGAAAAAAACCAGAAAATCATATTCCATTCTTGAAACCCTAATTGAAGAAGGACTCTGGCATGCTGGAATACATCCAGAGGAAACTAAAATGGTTGATAAAGAAACTAGAGACTGTAAAGGAACAATAGTCAAAGACTAGCCATTGTTGATCTGGAAAGGTACGGGTGGTGGATTTGTGGGAGTCTTATAGCACCAAACAATTTCCATGTGGCTGAAGCAGTAGATTTAATTGCTGGGGAAATTTTGTTTGCCATTCTTCCAGCCCTCTTTCCACATTGCTGCCCAAGTGATCTTTTAAGACACAAATCTTAGCACGTCGCTACTTGTTACTCCCCTGTGAGCAGCAAGCAAATAGCAGTCTCCAGGTCTATTAAGACAATTTAAGCATCTCAGAAGCATCTGGAAGGACCCTTACCTCAGTCAAACAGCATTCTGCACAGCTGGATGCCATCAAGAATTGGGGCCATCACACCAAAGATGATGATTATTGTGGAAATGGCTTAGCGCCCCAATTAAAGATCTTGAAACTCTTCACTCCCTCCTGATTTCAGTGCTTCTGGTTATGATATTTCTTCTCCCAGAAAGGTCATTGTATCACTGACTCCCATCACTCTACAGGATCTAAGTGAACACTCACCACATCCCAAAGTTTTTCTTGAAAACCACCTTTCATTTTTTTCCATAATTAAGGGAGCTGTTATGGGAGACCAGAACATTTCACCACAAAATATGCCACCTATCCTAAGGATTATTTTGTGCTGAAAGCAATTGAGAATGAACAGATACAAAGAAGTTCTCTATCCACTCACTATCTGCTTTAAAGTAAAACATAAATTTACAAAGACATTCTTCTTCCCCTGTATACCAAGAAGGACACAAGTTAATCATCAAAACAATTTTAAACCTTTATCAGTTTAGAGATGGCACCATAGGAATCTACATAGAAAACTTTACTAATTCTCATTTATTTGCCTTCTCATAATTTGCCATCCAGCACTCAAGGTCCTTTCTCTGTGTCTTCTCAAAATTTTATTGATCTGTTTAAAAGATGTTATGTAAGGCATAGTTCTATGCAACCTCTCTGAGAGCTATGCATAATTCCCTCTGTTTTTTACATGCATAAATGAGGTATACCTGAAAATATCCTGCTTACTTCTCCCTTGTTAATCTGAATTTTATTAGAGAGCCCTATCTCAGGATAGCACTCAGAAGGGAGACAGAAAATTATTTTTCCTCCCCTACAGCATTCCTCTATTTTATTAAACTGCTAGCTGGTACAAACCTTTTTATAAACAAAATATTTAATTGCTTTGCAGTTATGGTGAGCGGACATATGGGCCTCAACTGAGATATACCTGTTTACAGGGAGCATTTGTTTCTGTTAATTGTTGCACATGAAAGAAAGTGACTGTGAAGAGGAGATTTTGAGAGTCTGAGCCTGATAGGAAGTGAGAAGACATGGAAGAAGAATGAGGATATCATGACAATAGTTTAGTTGCTGACCTCCAGTATGTGGTCTGGTTTTAAAACCAGTTCAGTTGACTAGATCTGACACCTATAGAGAAAAAAAAGGGCCTCAGATAAAAGCATTAGAAGTTAAAACACTTGTAAAAAATGAGAAACAGGGAAGACTAAAAGTTTAGGAAATAGACTGTGACACATGGTAGGGAAAGTGAGCCCTTTCTTCATTTCTGCACAAAGTTCCCAGCCACTGTCAAATACTGAAAGGTCATCAAATAACAAGCATGCCATCCTGGTAAGTGACTGTGGTCTGGCAAGCCGTGGCCACCCCGGGGTGGGGGGGACAAGAAGCAACAGCGTTTCCTGAGATCCGCGCCATGCTGGAACTTAGGGTGCTGAGCTAGCCATGAACCAGCCTGGCGCAGGCTGAGAATGAAACATACCATAACCCCCCCCCCCAACAATTGGGATCCAGGGATCTGGGTATCTGGAGGTGACCATATGTGGTACAGCAAGTGGGGGGAGTTTCCTTCTACTATCTCTGAAGGCAGATATTTTTATCACTGTTTTGCTTTGTCCTGATTAATGGTGTTGCTCTATTCAATATTCTGTCTTGATGTGTTCTATAATGTTGTGTATTTCTTTTGATTTTGCTGTACCTAATGGAAGAACAACTATTGTGAAGATAACGAGATATACAATGGTGCCTATTATTGTTGTCCTGGTGACTTGATGTGATGTTCTGTGCCAATTTCACCATACTGTCTCAATTGGCTTTATTCCATCCTGTTTTGTTATATATTACTACCTCGAAGTTAATAAAAATTAAATAAAAATAAAACAACAGAACATGAGAAAACAAGTTAACAAAATACCTCCAAAAACTCCCAACTCCATCAAAGCTGATCCATGTGACATGGATAAGGAGAAACTCAAAAACAAAAAACAGAATTATATAAGGTGATTAAAAAGGTAATAACAACAACAAAACAGATCAGTAAGGTACTGAGCAAGATGAAACATGATATAACTAAACAGATAATGTACTTAAAAAGCAAAAGGAGGAAAAGAAAATGCTCTAAAGGATATAACTGCATGTATGTTTAAGTGTGTGGGATTGATAACTGTATTACCAAGTTTTTGTTGCATCGTTGAACAGAACTGTTTACAGCCTCACTGTTCACTTTGTATGCCTTAATTTTGTAACATGAACAACTATTTCTAAGAAGACAATATGTAATTTATCAAGTAGTGATTTCTTAATTTTTTTTTGAAATTTTGTATTATTTCTATGCTTTTTTCTGTTTTGCTTTTTTTCCTCTTTAAATAAAATTTAAAAAATAAATAAAAAGAAAGGTCATCAGCATATCTAGGACGATGCAGGGGGAATTATGGTCCAGCAGGGGTGAAGAGTGCAGTCAAGCCCAAGGATACTTTGGAGTGTACAAGGAAGCCTGTAAATAGCAAGAGACTACTCCATCAGGTCCAGAGGGAGAGGATTTATGGGTGAGTGCTTAGAATAAACAATGATTCGGCAGTAATACTGATTTAAGAAATATTAGAGACTTCCAGAAATGCTTCAAAGATGGTTGTTACAAGAGTTTGAGGGAAAAATAACTGAAAAATCAAATATAAATTATCACTGTTACATGAGTCATACTACAGTGATGGTTATAATTTTAACTACTATCACTGTTAATTGGCCTCAAGATTATTGAACAGAGACTGCTGATGAAAAATAAAATCTCTGTAGTCTCTTCACCTGACACAGCAATGAGCAGGTACTCAATAGATGGTCATTGAATAAAGGACTGTCTCCAGTGGGCATGTTTAGAATGAACAGATGGAAACTGCAGAAATATAACATCATAAAATACTTTTCTCTCAATTAGAATTATTTATGGACAGAAGTCCATCATGACACATTGATAATCCTATCACTGGAAAGGCAGTTAAATACCTTTCTCACAATTAGAATTATTTATCAATAGAAGTCGATCAGGACACACTGATAATCTTATCACTGGAAAGGTAGTTAAGGGCCTGGGATTTAGCTCAGTGGCTTAAGCGCCTGCCTGGCAAACGCAAGGTCATGAGTTCGATCCCCGGTACCAAAAAAAAAAAAAAAAAAAGAAAGGTAGTTAAGGAAGTCCTGGAGGAGGTACATATTTCATGCAAAAGGATAGTGTTAAGGTTTGGATTTTTAAAAGTCCTCCAAAAGGCTCATGTGTTCAGAGGTGGGGCTTTTAGAAGGGGATTCAATCATAGGAACAGTAACCTCATCAATGGATAAGTCCATTGATGCAGTCATAGCTGAATGTCTGTTAGGGGGTGACACCTGGTTGGGAGAAGTAGGTCACTGGAAGCAAAACCTGGGAAATACCTCTTTCTCTGTCCCTGGCTCTTCCTTGCTTTCTTTGTTTCTGCTATAAAATGAGTAACTTTACTCCAACATGCCCTTGTGCCATGATGTTTCTGAATTGGGTACAACTCACCATGGATTAAACCTCTGAAGTCTTGAACCAAAATAAGCCTTCAATCCTTTAAATTGTATGTGTCAGATATTTGGCCACAGCGACAAAAAGCTAACACAGAGCAAGCTATTCACTGTTCTTAAATTTCCTGGTATTCATTGCATGAAGAACAAGAGGAGCCCAGCTATGACAAAGGAGTTAGCTGCATAAGATACTAAGGGGAACTGTGGAGGCAGCAATAGAATTGGTGGTTTTTTTTTTAAAGTCTTCAAGGACTGTCTATAAAAATCAGCAAGCTCAAACCAGAGTTCATTAGAAATGAAACAGTACCCTGCAATTTTGACACATGAGGCCGCAGAAATCAAAGATATAATAGTATCTCTGAATGATGTTCAGAGGACTGAAGTACTTAATGGACATTATCTATAGCAAGGATGGCAAGGGATGAAAGGTTAAAGAAAAGATTTACAATGTGTCAAGAACAGGCTGTGATTTGTAGACTCATAGTCCGTTTCAATGTCCCTTCCATGACACTGGTAAAGTATATGCTAGTGTCTAAAGCCACTTGTATTTATTCCTTTAACTTCCAGTAAATGACAGAAGAAATCTATATCTACAAGAGGAAAATTACTAGACAATGAAGGAAAGGCCTTCTGAGATAAATGAACATTTTCCATTAATTTAAAAGCCATAAATAGAATGATAAAGAAGACTATCTCATAATGTCAAAGTTCAAAGACATATCTTGAAGATCTCTTTAAGGAAAATCTTGCAGTTTTTTCTTTCTTATTTTATGATCAGGAAGTTTTCCAAGAGCAGTCTGGGCCTTGGGTCATTTCATTTTGACTTGAAAGTTATTTCAGCATTAAAAATAATCAAAAGGCCAGAAATATTTAACTTTTAAGTGACCACAAGAATATATACAGAAATATTTTTTAAAAATCATAAAGCAATATTTCAAAGGTTGTGTTTTAAAACTCCATAAAGTTCCCTTCCTAAGTATGAGAAATATAATTTATATGTTTGTCATTAGCTAAAAAATTAGTATCAATAGATATTTTACGTAGTGTATTTCATGTTATTTTACAACATTTTGTTTAGGGAAAATTCTGATGATACCTTATAACTTCCTATATTTAAATATTTCTGTTAAATACAGATTGTCTGACATTAGATAGACATGTAAACATAAATACACTTTAATGAATATAAAAGGTTATTTTTTCTTACTTTAACTTCCCTTTTAAGATATAATTTATAGAATTAAAGCCACTCTGTTAGTGTAGAGTTCTGCAAGACTTGACAAATGCAGTTGTAAGACCATCACTGCAAGCAAGACAGGCTCCAGCACAAACCAAAACCCCTGTACCCTTTGAAGTCAATGTCTCTCTCCTTTTCTAGCTCCTGGAAACTACTAACCTACTTTCTGTTTTTTGACTTTTCAAGAAAACTACATGAATGGAATTAACAGTATATAATAGAGGCCTTTATATACAATATAACATAAAGTAACTATTGATTTTAACTTATTAATTTCTATTTTCTGAAATTAAAGGCAATAATAGATTATAAAAAGTCAAATTGTACTCGAGTAATATATCTTTAAAAAGATATTTTGAATATAGACAGTCTTTTGAATATATAGATTCACAGGGCTTTACTTTCAACATTTGGACCAATATTTCTCAGAGTGCATCTTGAGAATTTAACTTTTATTAAATTCTCCATTTGTATTCTGATTGATTAACCAGATTTGGGAAACATTAAGTCAAGAAATTTGCACTACATGGACTCAGGTACTGGATTTTAAATTGTGTGAGCAATGTGATCAAAGTTCAGAGGATGAGAGAGGTGATCTTGCCCTTTTGCTGACTGGTAGCACCTTGAAAAAGTTATTTAAACCTGCGGAACCTTAGTGCTTGCCTCTATCTTGCAGGAGGAACAGTATCTATAGTAAAAGATGGCTTCGGGGATTAAGTGCATATAAATGTACTTAACACAGTATCTGGTGCATTCAGCACTCACTGAACAGAAGTTCCTCACATTTTTGGTATAGGTGTCAGAGTCACCATCATCCTCATACTCCTCACACTGTCCTGGGCATTCTACCTGTCTTTCTCCAGAGCTCTGTACTTTAGCCAATTTCATTATTTTCAGCCCTTCCTCGGGAGATAACCAAAGTAAAGACAATCAATTTTTGGAGCAAGTCTAGGGCAGAACAAAGATAAGAGGTATTTACTGGTTACTCTAATCCTGTTATTTTTTCAATGATGACAAGAAAGACAAACAGCAAATTACTAGTAACTCTCACTGTATTTCCCAAGGGAAGGTACAGGCCAAATATAAGCAAGTGAAAGGAAGGAAGAGAAATAAAGGGTCAGAATAAAATAAAAAGTTAGGCTTTCTATGTAATTAGGGAATATCTGAAAATGGAAGTCAGAGATGGTGCCATACGTCTGTAATTTCAGCGTTTTTGGAGGTTGGGGCAGAAGTTTCACAACTTGGGCAACTTAGCAACTTAACGAGACCTTGTTTCAAAAATCAAATTAAAATTAAAAAGGATTTAGTATACATGCAGTATGAAGACCTCACATTTAATTCCCAATAGCACCAAAATGAACAAGCAAATAAAGCTGACTGTATTTATTGGCAGTTTCAGTTTTCTTGGTGCTATAAGAAACTGAAACTGGTGATTTAAAAAAAGATTTGCATCACTGTTACTCCATATTAAACATCATAAAGACCTTGGATTTCAAATTCAGAAATCATCAGAACAACTTAATATCTACTTCAAATCATTATAAGGTTAGGGAAAAATGGACACCAAAAACTAAAGAAAAACGTTTAATCAGATTAAAAGTACTATGTAAAATTTGGTCTTAAAAACTTGTTTGCAAGCTAGATATATGCTAATTCATTTTTCATCTAGAATTTTTTATTTAAGCTTTGAAATATAAAAGAACAACATTTGACTGCACTTGCTGATACATAGAAAGACCAATTCATATTCTCAGAGAATTAGGCAACACTGCTAACATCAAGGGCTAAAGAACATCAAAAGAAAACATAATTCCCACAGGCCCTACCTGTTCTCAGCATCACTGCTGCACTTTGGGGACATCAATTCAAAGGATTTGGTAAATTTCACCACCTGCCACACAGAAAGATAGTAAATCCAGGTCAATTAAAGAGTTTCAGATGATGCAATAAACATTTTTCATCTTTACATTGATTATTACAATAACTAGGGGTGAAAGTGGGGTGATTCCAAGGGAGAAAAAAAGATTATCCTCTTCTATATTTTGTATTTTATTTCTTACATAGAATACATTGCCAAAATTTTAGTATGCCTGTATATATTTTTTACAGTGACCTGCAAAGGTCAGGCAAAGAGACATCACCTTTGGATACTGTTGGGGTTCTGTGTTTAGTGATGAAACCAGCCCATGCTTTTAGGAAACTTGTTCAGTTTCACAAAATTAAATGAGGAAACTAGGATTAAAATAAGTCTGCCTGACTTTAGAGGGGCAGCTCTTTCAAACAACACTTCAAGTGTTGAATGAGAAAGGCACAATTTTTGGCTCTCTTTTGACAAAATATAGTACACCATGTGATGCAAAAACACATTCCCTATGCTTGAAGGAATACAGCTGAATGTCACTGGATTTTTCCAGGGTTGGCACTTAGATTTGTCTTAGCCAGATGCAGCCATGCTTCAAAGGCCTTTTAAATTAATCATTTACAATGAATTGACAGGCACCTGAGAAAATGACTTGGAAACTGAGAATAGATTAAATATTAAAAATTTTATCAGTGGGATAAGGGGCCCACACTAGGAAAATAAAACATTAGGAAAAAGGAATAAAAGAAATGCCTATCTCACAGACAATTGTGTGTGACTAGCTCACTATGGCACAGTGACAATTGCTCGATTATAAGGAAATAACCTTGACAACCATAGGACATATTTTATTTCATTCTGTATGTAAATTAAGCTCTATAGAATCAAATTTTATTTTGCACAGATGGCCACAACAATACCTTCTATCCCACTTTTTTTTCTGCAATGTGACCCTGCCTCCTTCCTACCAAGAGGCAGAATCTATGTCCCCTCATCTGTCAAAGTCCTGACTGCTTCAACCAATAGAGCACATAGGAGATAAGGTATATGCATCTCAAGGTGATCATAAGAGGCAATGCAGCTTCTGCTTTGTCTAATGGGATACCTGTGTCTGGATACTCCAGTCACCATGTAAGAAGCCCAAGTAGTCTTAAGTCTCTACGCTTAAAGAGAGCTAAAGCATGTAGAAAGGCCATGCGTAGATACTGTATCCTGCAGCTCCACTTGTGTCAGTGTGTGTGTGTGTGTGTGTGTATGTGTATCGCTGAGGACTAAACCTAGGACCCCATTCATGGTAGGCAACTGCTTTACCACTGAGCTACATCCTCAGCCCTTTTATTTTTTATTTTGAAACAGGCTGGCCAGCCTGGTGACAAATTTGCAATCTCTTGCCTCAGCCTCCCAAATTGTTGAGATTACAGCTCCAGTTTTTAAAACGCCCATGACAGGCACTACACATTTAAGGGAACAATTTTCAAATAAATTTGGCTTGCACTCATTAAATAAGACCCAGTGTTCAAGTTTTTTCAATTGTAGCCCCAGATATTTTGTAGCCAAACCATTCCTGCTATGTCTTCTTTGAAGTCCTATCCACTGAATATAAGAGCAGAATAATCTAGTTGGTTCAAGTCAGGCTTGTTACACCAAAAGTAACTGTGATACATGAGAAACAGAAACCAATCACTTAGAAATCTTTTTTTTTTTTTAAGAGCAGAGTATTTATTGAGATAAAGAAAGCGTCTGTTTGAGAGAGAGACAGAAGGGGTCCCAAGTGGGTTGCCAAGTACCTGGCCTTTTCTAGGGATTTTTATAGAGCAAAACTACAAGGTGAGCTGGATCCAAGGTGGGGAAAAATGGGAACTTGCAAGGTGGGCATGAAGTGGGACAGAACTATTGTCAATCTATAAAATTACAAGAGCAATTGCTCAGGTAATATCGATGAAATCAGGATCAAATGGGGAAACAAGTCACTAAAGTGGGTTTGAATACAGAACAGGGTGTAGGGACTGGGTTAGTAGCTCCTCTGGCTTCCTCACGGTGATAGGTACCTATTTAGAATATCAATCCCTGCTGTTTATCTTTAGGGTGTGGCTACATTTGCTTTGAGATCTGGCCCACAGCAGGAGGTGTCTGTCTCCCCCTTAATTGCAAGGTATCTGATCTGCACTGGCTCTTTTGAGGGCCTAGTCCTATTTGCCTGCCTATAACATTTCTAACTAACTCAGCTGCCTGTAACATTCCCCCCTCTAAAGAAGTATCCTGAACTGCCATGAGACAGTAATGGGCAATAACTGATCTGGCTTCCTCAGGCTGAAGGGGGTTGTAGTTGTTGACTGGCAGTCAGAGATACCCTACGGTGGATCTATTGAAAGATGCTGGACAGATATCAGGCATTTTCATTTTGGGTAGGCATACAGCTTTAAGTCTGGAGAAGACAAAGCCAAAGAAACAATTAAGAATGCATTGGTGAAATAATAGAATCTACAAGATAATTATGAGTACAGTTAACAAAGATTTCCACCAAGAGGAGTTAGCAATGGCTTCCCACAAGGAGGATAAGGATAAGGTCCAGGGAATTTTAGAATCTGACATGTCATTGATTTGTCATCTAATTTCATGAACAACTATTGAGATATCATCAGAAGGATCAGCAATGTATACATGGCATTCAGTTTTACAGTTGCAGCAAGTACTCTGTGCTGCTTTTAGAATGTCTAATGCCATCCAATTTTGGAGGACAGTGTATCTCATTAATTTTACCTCTTCATTTAAGAGAGCAAGACCAACTATGGTTCATTTAAGGTCCACTGGGTATAGTTAGGTAAGGACATCTTCTAACCCTAGGGAAGGGATAAAGATAGAGGCTAAGTAAATCATACCACATTTAGAAATCTTGTTTCAGCTTCAATATTTTTGGATTTTAGAAAGCCAGCAAGCTGTAAAGAGATGATTTGCTATCTCTAAGTAATAAATATCCCAAACTATATCCTAAATAATTCTTACAGTTATAAGAATAACTGGGTAAAAAACAGAAGGATTTCATATCTATTTGCAGAATAGAAAACTGTCATGGTTATCAAACAGAGGAGTTAGTCTTACATTTCCACTTTGACCTCTTATCATATGTGATTTTTTTCCCATTATTTTTCTTGGATGATGGTAAATTCTGTTTTATCATATTCTGTTTACCATTTTGCATCCTGTCATTTTATCATAAAATGCATGCATATTTTACATGTTTTGATGAATATATATGTCATTGTTGACAATATACTGTCAAGGTAGGTATTGTTAGAGTATCCTGGCACAATAGAAAAGCAAAAGTACAAAATGAACAGGTTTATTGAGTTGAGGGTGTGGAAAGGAACACATAATCCTTGGCGGCTGGGCTGTCTCCTTTGACCAGGTACAGAAAGGCAAAGAGATATATAACCTCTGATTAGAAGTGGTGCATTGGGTGGATATTGATGACATGTAAGGAACCAGTTGGAATTCTCTGTGTGTGCAAACAGGAAGGGGAATTGCAATTAGGGCTGAAGAAGAAGCAGGAAGTGGTAGGCATTCCTGCTTTGGCCTTCCGCCATGTTAGATCACTGCCAAAATTGTACAGTAATTTATATTAGGGCAAGAACATTTCAGGTATTATCCTCTATTTTACTGAAAATAAATTAGGACTTAGTGTAGTTAACTAGATTTCTAAAAGCTATATATGAAGCAAATTGCAGAACTGAGATTTGAACCATGTTGGTCTGATTCCACAGCCCCAGTTTTCCTGCTATTACTCGTGGCCCTCCTAAGAGAAAGTGGTATTGTAAAGGCAAGTTATGTGGAAATGACTCCTTCAAAACCAGAATATGAAGATAGGCTGCCTTTTATTGACTATCAACAGTATATCTGAATTCAAATAAACACAGACCAAAAATAACTTCAAGTAATACACTTGACATAAAAATTAATCAAGTTTCAATAAATAGTTCATTGTTTCTGCATTTGGAAGTCTAGCAGGAGATATTATTTAGTTTTCTGACCTGATGGTTGAAATCAACTCTCTAATATTATTAAAAATACTTCATTTGACATACCTTTTATTACTGATTAGAATAGTTTACAATTCTGTAAGAGTATGTATTAACTTCTGAAAAACTGACACCAATGAAAATGATCATTGTTTTATGACAAAACAAATGAATTTTACTCAAATAAGGAAATCAATTATTTCTGTACAATAAAGGGAAAAAAGGGAATGGTTGCTATATTATTATCTTGGACTAGAGTAATCATTTAAAAAAATCTAATATAGAAATCTTTTACTAGTATTATTTCAGTGTCTATTTTAGAATCAACTGCCCTGTTGTTTCTCTCATTAATGAGTTAAATCTTTGCTATATGCTTGATTTAAATTTGTGCAAAGTTAGGTTTTTAAATTTAGAAACTGTCTCTTATCCCAACAAATATGCTCTGAGTATATGGATGTATCAAACAGGGCCTGGGATTTTGCTCAGCAGCATAAGTGCCTGCTTGGCAAGTGTGGGTCATGAGTTCAATTCCTGGTTAAAATAAAAAAGGTCAAGGTTCATGCCCCAAGCCTACTATATGGATGTATCAAGCAATGTGATAAATGTCAAACTAGAAGCCTAAATGCAAAAAGATAAAAAAGGGAGTCCAGCAGAAGGGGCGGAGTGGGTTGGAAAAGAATTAAAATGATATACCAATTTCTCACAAGGAATGTAATCACTACCTATTGGAAACATGTACTAATAAAAACACAAATATATTTTTTTCTGTCTTTTTGAGACAGCGTCTCAGTATGTAGTTCAGGCTGACCTTAGGCTCACTATGTAGCAAAAACAAAAATATTAAAAACATTTAATGGAATCATAAAAATATTGGACCTGGGAGTTATACATCATGACATAGTTAAAGTCCTTCATTTTTCAGATTACAACCCATATACTGGAGGAAATGATTTGCCTCAAGTCATGTAACTCTTAGAAGCAGAGTCTCTTTTGACTACCAGGATTAACCAAGTTGTGCTAAAGTATAATATGTAACACATCAATTAATGGTGGGGAACTTAATTCACTCTGCATCTTAAAAACTAGTGCCCCATAGAAAAATAAGGGCACATCTGTTACATACCATAGGCAAGCAAACTAGAGAAATGTTCCTAAAAATGAAGATCTTTAACATTGTTTTTTGTCACATGAAGGGTAGCAGCTTATAAAAATAGAATAGGAAATCCTAAAACTTTAAGTTATAGAATTTATAGATCTAGAGTTACAAAGAAAATAAATAAGGTATGTGGTACCCCCAAAATAAGACAATGTCCAAAAAAATGGGGGGGGGGAATAGCGCTTTATTTTAGCTGGCACCAGCAGCACAGACGCGGTGGAATCTGCAGAACTGTGCAACCAGGTTACATTTCCAAGGGGTTTATAAAGGAAAAAACCACAAAGCAAAGGTTGGGAGGGGCAAAGATGACCTTTTACAGAGACCGCTAGATTTACAGGGATTTATAACTTGTGGTGAGCTGATTATGGGAAGCTTTACAGCTCAAGGTTAGTTTAATGGAATCTTACACAGTACAAAGGTTACAGCTTTGTAGGGAGGGGAGTTGCCAAATTCCTGGAATTTTACAGAGTAAGAAGGCCACGCTGCCAAGGTAAGGGGGTTTTGGCCAGGACTCTGGAATTTTTAGGATGAACAAAGGTTGGAATCTAGGACAATGGAAACGGCGCCCACAGAACAGGATGGTGGCGCTTAGGTTAGAGTACAACAAGGTACAGAAATATCTCTTGATATAATGTTAGCATGTTTGAACTCTTAAAACATAAAAGAGGAGCTTTAAGAACCACTAAAAAGAAAAAAAAACTTTGTTGAAAAGAAAAGGCCAAAAACATCTTGTTTAATTTTCTAAATACATGTTTCATGAATTAAGAGAAAACCAAGGGATATGCATTTTCATTTTCAGACATTTGTATAATGGAGATTACCAGCTATTCCCTCAGCAAATCAGTCCATGGCATCATGATTGAAGTCAAACACTGGGATGAACACTAGGATTGACCTTATTGCAGCAAAGAATTTAACCTTTGCCAGAGAAATTTGGCCATTTGCTCCTGAGTCTGGAAGGAAATTCCTGAGCCCTTGGAATGTCTTGTCTAATTAAGAGTCTGTTTACTTGGAGGCTTTGGGACAGCTGCATAGTAACAACATGATCTTTGAGTCACACCAACAATGCAATTTCAGGTGAGGCTTTAGTCATGGTCAAATGTTTCTGCTGCCTGTAGCTCAACCAGAAACTCACAAGAAATTGGTGGGGAACATCAGTTTCATTCAAAGTTGGCTGTGAAGAAGATAGAGGTGACTTTTTTCAGATATCCAACTTAGGGAATTTTAGAGAGTAAAGGGCTTTTATAGAAGAAAAAGGAGAACAGTGAGTCAATGTGTAGGAAATTCATGCCATGGATATGGTTTTTTTCTTTTTTCTAGAGGAAACATTGCAATAGACTTAGACTGCTGACAGCGGTTAACTAAAACTTAAGAAAGGCATTCTCTACTGCAAAAAGTATTAGGGAGAGGTAGCAGGCACAAGGAAGAGGAAAAGAAACAAAGAATAGTCAAATGAATCTCTCACAATGATATCAGTTGACCTCTGGAGAAAAAGAGACAGAGAACAGCCACATTGATGGCCAGCTAGACTTTTGCGATCCCAATGAAAATAGACACTAAAGCTCAGTCCTTGCTTGGCAAAACTTCATGTGTGTCATCATAAATCATTACCAAGACAAGTTCACACTGTCCACAACTTAATGGGTAGAAGGTAAATTTTAAACTGTGTCCTCCTTTTCCTGTGGTAGACTGTGATGGTGAGTAAGTTAACTTTCATTAAGTTCTAGCAAATCATTGAAATTGAGGCCAGTGTTGGGCCCCCCAAACTTATAATTGGCACAAGATGTGAAGGGAGTGTTGTAAACCATGTTCTCTAACTTTGGACATATCTTAAGTTCCTGTGGATGAATAACTAATTATGACAAGGCTTTAGTTAAATTTTGATCATTCAGTGTATATCAAGTATTGAATAGTATAGGGAGATACCAAAGAAATAACAAACAAGGCCTCTAACCTTTAAAGATTTAACATTTGTGATGGTTAATTTAATACATCAAGTGAACTAGGCGAAGAGATGTCTAGGTGGCTTGCAAAACATATTAGGGTGTGGCTGTTCAAGTGTTTCTGGAAGACATTAGCATTTGAACCAATAGATTGAGTAAAGAAGATCACCCTCAACAATGTGAGTGGACAACAACCAATTTATTGAGGACATGGACAGAACAGAAAAGAAGAGGATGGGTAAATTCAGTTTCTGATTGAGCTAACAGGTCCATCTTCTCCTACCGTCAGACACTGGCACTTCTTGTTTGTGGGTCTTTGGACTCAGACTGAATTACACCAGCTTTCCTGCTTCTTCAGCTTGCAAACTATGGGACTCCTCAGCTTCCATAATCATATGAACCAATATATACACATATATCTTCCTGTTTCTCTGGAGAACCCTAATAAAACATTTTAAAGGGTAAAATTTTAAAGTGCATGATCAGAAAAAATTTCTTGATTTACTGATGTGATTCCTTCTACTCAATCAAAAGAACTATAAAAATTTATATTTGTTTTTTCATCTTGGATGTTGGGAGGCTCAGGGTACAGCTTTAGATTAAAAGTTTTATCATTATGCAAAATAACTTAGTGTCTGATTTGTTGGTTTTGTTTGACTTTGCTTCAAAATTTATTTATTTATTTATTTATTTATTTAGTTAGTTAGTTAGTCAGTTAGTTAGTTAGTGAGTTTTGCCCTGAGAATCAAACTCATGACCTCATCCTTGCCAGTCAGGTGCTTGTGCTGCTGAGCTAAATCCCTGGCCTTGCTTACAAAATTTGCTTTCTTTTTTTCTTTTCAAATGTTGCTTTTCATGCTGGTATGTTTCTAACACATCAAGAACACTCTAAATGTTTTTTCATTATAAATTTCTATGTTTTTTTCTTAAAGGCATCTTAAACCCTTTCAGTAGTGAAATGAATAGAGGTACAGAGAAGATAGAGTGCTTATATATTTGAAAATGTAAAAGAATTTACAAATAACATAACATAAATTTATTCCTTAAAACTAGAATAACCCAAGTATTTATGGGTCATTGCATTGTGCAGAACAGTATTATTTAGATGTAGGGTAAGGGAAATGGTGGATTGGAGAAATACAGCATTTAAGGGCTTTTAGCTGATAGCAAAGCAATATAAGAATAAAATAGAAGCAGAGGTGAGTTCTATCAAGAGAGTACTAAAACATAAGCAGAGCAATAAAACTGTTGACAAAACCACTGCTGAATCAAAGCCAGTTGAGATCAAAGAAGTACTGAAACATCAGCTTTGGGTCCATAATGAGTGTAAAGTTAGTCTGAATCCAGATCATCTGGCTTTGAAGGCCACTGTAGAGTAAATTTGAGATGGTCAGACAAACCTAAGTCTAAATCATATGTTCAGGAGCCATGGACTTGTAGTAGAATCTCTTTACAGATTCTCTCATTAGGGAACAATCTGAGGTCACACTCATAGCTGTACTGACAATTCAGTGTTGGCAGATTATTGGGCAGTACTATGTATATGCAGGTATTTGTCCATATTGAAAACAGCAAGATGTATAGTTGAGAAGTAATATAATTCTAGAGAAGAAATCTCATCTGCCTGCCTCCGTGTTCTCTAGAGCAGGGGTAGATAAGAAAAGTCCATGGGCCAAATGCCAGCCCATGCCCTATTTTTATAAATAATGTTTTATTGAAACAAAGCTAGATGCATTAATATAATACAGTCTATGGCTGCCTCTATTACAATAGAGTTGAAGAGCTGCAACTGATACCATATGGGCCATAGTACCTAAAACAACTACTATCCATCCTAGTTGGACCTTTTTTAAAAAAATGTTTGCCAACCTGTGGTCTACAGTGATCATTAGGCCAAGTCAACTAGTTGTTTTCTGCTAAATTGTTAAAGACTGATGATGGATTAATGTAACTTTATTTCCTTGGAATTTATCTATAATTCTGAAAGAAGATTCTTGCAATCACAATTTTTGATCCAAAACAGTATTAAAATTATAGAAATTTAGGCAATGAGGCAAGTAATAAAGGGTGTAGTTGAGGTCATGCAACAGTCATCACGGAACAGTTCCACTTTCATGAAGTTCTGGTGACAATTGTTAATAATACCTCCTTTCATTCTCAAAAGTTTCTTGGAATAGCAAATTCTGTCCTACCAGGCCTGTGGCTGCTCCCCAAAAGACCACATAATTTATATTTTTAAAAAGAAATTATTGAAAGTATAGTGCATTCAAACAGAAAAATTATATTTGGATACCTGGGCTTAAAAATAAAACAGCTTAAATATTTTTATATTATTTAATGGGCTATCTAGAGTGACACTGCAGAAATTATACCAGAAAGAAAGAGGAACTACGCATGTGGCCTTTGCATACAATGCCAGCCTTCATGAAGCTGAAGATGGAAGACTGGGAGTTTGAGGCCAGCCTGGGCTACACAGAGTGACCCTATCTAGGGAGGGAAGGAGTATGGAAAAGCATAAATAAAAGACTTCATTCTTTATTCCTGGCTTGGACTGATTCTATGATTCCTACTTTCATCAATTTTAAAAACTT
The DNA here is from genome assembly GCA_004027295.1 of Dolichotis patagonum. Taxonomy (NCBI): domain Eukaryota; kingdom Metazoa; phylum Chordata; class Mammalia; order Rodentia; family Caviidae; genus Dolichotis; species Dolichotis patagonum. The sequence goes on along the minus strand of PVJX010005934.1, from coordinate 27,146 downwards.
ACTATCTAAATTCAATTCTGATTTCATTATGCATTTATTAAACGAATATGGATTAAATAAATGCACAATACACTAAGTGAAAAAGAGAATCTGATAGAGAAATAGCAGAAGTGGTTTATGGGTCAAAAAAACTGAACAAGTGGTTCTGAGCTCCTTTAACTATTGATCAGCTCTGGCAATTGCACCCTGGGGAAAGCAATGCACATGTCTTGCAAAGTAAACAAAATATCTCCTGCTTGTTCTTTGGAAAGGCTCCACAGACAGAAGTCGTTTTAATTTGGACATTTATCAAGTGCTAGTTTGTTCGGTTTCTCTCTGTTCTTGTAATTTAAAAACAATTTTAAAAACAAAAACTATGTTCAAGTAGGTATTTCTGCTACCAAAAAGAAAATGATTATTAAGTAAACACCAGTTTAAAAATTGTTTTCTTAATTCTTATTTTTTCATAAGAAGACTACTCAAAAGGGCAAAAATAAGTTAAATAATCATCTACATTTATCTTGATGAATTTCTCTGTTATGCAAGCGAGTAATTTATCATTATTCCTATGGTCAAAAATTATCAAGTACTTAGTTCATCAGGCATTATTATAAGCTCTGGAAAAATCAGTACAGTACATAGGGAAAAGTGTACATAGGTGCATAATTTGTCTGTGATGTCTTCAAAAGGCTACCTGTGCACAAGAGGGTTGTTGAGGAGGTCTTTGCATGGGCTATGTCCTAAAGGATATGGCAAGCTCTAGGCTGAGCCATGGAGAAGTCTTCCAGGCTGTTCTAGCAGAGAACAGAGAGAAGGTTCAAGAGTTTAATGGATCACAACTCAGGAAAGGGAGAAGTAATGAAACTACAGGTAATGTAAAAATAGAAGTTAAGGAATGATGCAGCACCCAGAGACTAACAACCTTAGAAAGTGATTAATACTTCTAAGGTAACAAGAGAGGGAGAGGAGAGAGAGAAAGAGGGGGGGGAGAGGGAGGGGGAGAGAGAGAGAGAGGGAGAGGGAGAGAGGAGAGAGAGAGAAAAACAGAGAGAGAGAGAGAGAGAGAGAGAAACAGAGGGGGGGAGAGGGGGAGGGAGAAGGAGAAGGGGAGGGATAGGGGAGGGAATGGTGTTATTGGTACCCTGGTGGAGCTGGGGCTATGGAGATGGCCCCTAGGAAAATCTGGCCACTAGAACTAGCAAAGATGAACAAGGGCAACAGTGAAACCTTCAGCCCTTAAGACTTTTGCTGACCCCTCATTAGTCAAGTGGAACTGGATGCCAGAGGACAAGACAGCCCAAATGGTATCCTATGTAAAGATCAACCATCAAGAGTGTTGAACTAGAAAGAAAAAGACAAACAATACATTGAGGGCAGTTTACAAAGAAAGGTCAGAATAGAATTCACAGTGCTGAATTTTACCCAAGTCCTGTACTCCCCAAAACTAATAGTGATATAGAGATCCACCAGCTGGTTTTCCAGGCTTGGCTGTGCCCATAGGAGGCCCTAGCATATTTCACAATAAGACCTACCTCCATCTTCATGAAACCTTTAGGAGCCCTAAAAGATAACGATAACCCAGCTGTCTGTATGTTTTTCGTAAGTCTTCTTATGAAAAAAAAAAATGAGAATTAAGATTTTTTTAAACTGGTGTTTACTTAGTAATCATTTTCATTTTGGTAGCAGAACACTTTTCCTTGAGATGCTCCTTACTTTCTCCTTATTGCAGTGGGCTAAATACGATTATCTCCTTCATTGTCCAGTGTGTTTTGTCTTTCACAGGGACAACGTGTGCAAAGATGCAGAGACACACACATAGGCTGACCACAGAGAAATTGGGTAGAGGTGGAAGATAGGGACAGAACAAACTTGAAGCAGACACAATGGGCCTCGAATGCTGGGCAGTATAAACTTTATTGTCTAGGGAAGTATTAAGCACTGCTGCTAATTGTTCTGAAGCATGTGAAGGTCAGGTACATGTTTAGTAAAATATTTAGAAGCAGTACTAAGAATTGACTGAAGCCAGGTATGGTGATACTTGCTTGTAATTCCAGCACTCATATAGGTTGAGACAGGAGTATTACAATTTTGAGTCTGCACAACTTAGTGACTTAGGGAGACCGAGTCTCAAAAGAATTAAAAAAGGGAGGGGCTAAAGATATATCTTGGTGCAAAGGCCTTGGATCCAATCCACAGTATCACCAAAAAGAAAAATAATAAAGTTGATTGAAGGGGAAAATTCTCTGTCTACAAGCAAAGAAATTAATCAGGAGGAAATGCTCACATGAAATATTAATAAGGATAGAATGAAAAGAGCGGTAGAAAGAGTGAGAATAAAGGGCTAGAAATGATGTTTGAATATAGAAAGGAGAGAATGCAGAGATAAGTGAATATACATGGCAAGAAAGACTTAAAAACTATTTTAATTTGTAATCTGAGTTATTTACTACATTACAGTGATTCTCTTAACTGCAATAGAGAAAAACTGGGACAGAATGGCCAGTAGAGACTAGAATTCAGTAGTTGGAGATTTTATATATATATAAATATATATATATTTATATATATAAGTTTATATATATATCTTTGTAAACTGCCCCCTTATATATATATGTATATATATAAGTTTATATTTATATATATAATATATAATAATATATATTATTATACATATAAAGTTTATATTATATAAATATAATATAAACTTGTTATATATTTATATATTTATTAACAAAGTAAGGTGGCTCTATAGGGCAATAGCACATTAGACTTCTACTAAAGTGAGTTAATATATATGAGTTAATATATTAACAATGTGATGAGTATGTGTGCCTGCATCAGTGATTGGGTAATCATCAAAGGTATTTGTTTATTTATTTGTTTGTTTATTTATTCTTTTGGTACCAGGAATTGAACTCATGACCTCACGCTTGCCAGGCAGATGCTGTGCTTCTATCTCCCTAGCCAAAGGTTTTTTTTAGATGTCTTCCATTTGCACTCTGGAAAAATACTTGGAATGAAAGGCAAATAGAATTTAGGTTGACTTCATTACAAGAATAAGGAAAATTAAAGAAAAAAAAGGCAGGGTAATGAAAGAAAAATGAAGGAAGGAGAAAAAGGTAAGGTTATGGAAAGAAAGAGTGAAGCAGTATTTACATAGGCAGAACTGAATTAGGGGATATTTCAGAACAATGAATGGGTGCTCACCCCACCACCCCATCTCATTCCCCTAAGTAGAGAATTCAGGAAGATCAGCTAGTCTGTGGCTTAATATATGTATATTTATACAAGAACCAAGAAATTAAGGAACATATTAGAAAACAATTGTGCATGACTAGCTATGCATCATAGATTTTAAAAAGAGTTAGAAACCAGTCTCATATTCATAAGCTTAGTTTTAGAGTACTTCATAGCATTTTGGATAAAGAAATAGCTGCCAGCCATTAGGATGATCCATCAAGAGAGAACACTGGGCATAGTGAGATGTTGTGTGAAAAAAAAATACACACACACACACACACACACCAGGAATTATCAGAGCTGGGATAGTGCCTTAGGACCTAAGACAATAATGTCCACATTTGCTTTCCTTCAGTGAGCACTAAAAAAAAAAAAAAAAAATAGAGATAATGGTAAATATAGGAGCTAGAAGGGAATGAAAGAAAGTGATAGGAATTGCTTAAGACATGTTCATGGGATGGAATAACGTTAAGCAGGGAATATTCATGTCAAAGCATTAAATACTTCTTGATGTTGACAGCAGCAGCCAGCAAAGATTTTTTTTTGACCTAATAGAAAACACCATTGACAAAATCACTTAAAATCAACTGACTAAAAGACTTAAGAGAAGCAAAAAGACAGTGAAATATTTCTTTTGGCTGGAGAAAAGGCCAGAAATGGGCTCCTTATTTCTATTTTTGGCATCCCCTCAGTAAACTGACCAGTGTACCTGTGAATGCCTCGTTGAAAGACTATGAAAGCAGATTCTAAACAATAAGATTTAGATGAATCAAGGCTTCTACATCTAGACAAATTTGTTTCTCCCTTTTCCCACAGGCAATAAAATACCATACATTTGCAATAACCACTTTTTAAAGACACCTAAGAATCACAAAAAATAAACAAATAAGTGGACAAAGGTTTGCAAGGAATAACTAACTCAAATAGAGAGAGGCAAAAGTTATCTTTGAAGAAAGGAGTTGTAGTAGATCGACAATTGGTGGTTGACAACTGGTGGTTAACTTGTAACACAAACTGAACTCAGTCAGCATGTTACTGTGTGGATGGTCAACCTGAGGACTGTTTCCAACATAAAAATGAGAACTGGAGGGGAAGAAATAGTGGTTTTGGTTCTCCTGGTTGTTGTTGGTTCTCCTGTTGCTGTTGGTTCTTTTGGAGGAGCTTGTTCAGCTTCTTTCTTGATATGAACTTGGCTGTTCTCATCCACAGAGGAACTTGGGACCTTGTTGGTGAGAGTGACTATGGTTCACACTGGGGAGCTCTGCTCCTTCCTTGGAGCATCACTTCCTGGCTCTGGAGGGGAAGACAGCATGCTGTTCAATCACCTGGATAAGCTAGTTGCGCTAGCATCCTGTTATGAATTCAGGGGTTCTCATTGTTGGAGTAGCATGGGCTCACTGTCGCCAAGGATGACTGTAGTACTTTTCAGGGGAGCTCTATTCCTTACTTTGAGAATTGCTTCCTGGCCCCAGTGCAGAATGCTCAGCCTACTGTCACAGATCCTTCATCCTGGTGGCACAGACTTTCTAGCTTCCACTACTGAGCTTTGGGTCTTCCAGTGCTGATTCACGGAACAGACTTGCATGAGACATTGTCATGGACTGTGGGTCTTCAGCTGGACTCACGCAGGATGTTGCCATGGGGTCCAGGCCCTCAGCTGGATTCTCTGAGTCTTGGTGTGTGGACAGATTTCCTGTACTTTTTGTATTTGATTCTTTGGTCATAAATATTATAAAATAATACTAATAATAAATTATGTGTCCTGTATTAAATTGTTTTCCTTGCAAACCCTGACTACAGTGGGAGTATTCTTTTCCTGAAATGATACTATTTTGTGTTTTGATTATAAAATAGTGCTTGGAATGCCAGTAGAAATGGTGTTATTAGCTTTCACACAGCTGATTTCTTCCAAAAACAGAGCAAATATTTATAACAGGAAGACAAAACCAGAAAGGTATCTAGAGGTTAAAAGAAAGAAAAGGAGAAGAGAGGAAATGGTGCCACTGGGATGGATTATGAGGGTTTATTGTTGATTTGCTCTTAGGAGGTGGGGGTCTGGAAGGAAGAGGTGGGCTACAGTAGGTGTGGCCTGGGAGAACAGGCTATGTCCTTTCCTGGCTCTCCTCTGATCTCTCTACTTCCTGTTTAAACTGAGGTGAGCAGTAATTTCTCTGCCATTTTTCTGTGTCATGTCATCTTACCTTGGAACAGCCAACTAAAGACTGAAACCTTTATAAACTGTGAGCCAAAATAAACCTCTCATCCTATCAGTAGGTGTTGGGTATTTTATCCCAGCAAAGAGGAAGTGTCTAAAACAACTAAATCAGCAACCTACATACTTGGACAAGGAAATATTTATGAGTCTCAGTTATGTTAAATATTTGAACACCTCTGATTCAGGAAATGATAGATGAGGAACAGAAACATTAGGAACATAAACGATTTGAATAGCTTCCTTGTTGACTAGTGGATCATTGGGAAGTTCAGTTGGACGAGTTCCTATTAGGAAAGACTTTCCAGTTTTGTTGTATATGTGAGAAAAAGGAAAGGTATATGAGAAGAAGTTTCCTTTTTCTCTCTTGAGACCCAAGAGTAAAATGTGATGATCTGAAATGTGAACAACATTGAAGGCCTGCCCTATCAGATATCAGATTGTACTACACAATTACAAAATTGAGACAGTATGACACTGCTGTACAAATAAGCAAGCAACCCGAAAGGCCAAAATAGTGAGTTTATAAACAGACCCATAGATACTTGGTATTATATATAAGTGGAAAAACAGTTCTCAGATAATTAGTTTTGTATACATAAATGTATAAACAAATATATATAAGTACACACAAAAAACAAATTACACATGGACATAAAATACAGATATAAATATATGGATATAGACGTAAGGATGCCGTTATAGCTGGAGAGATTTTTATAATGAACCCTTAAAGCACAAATCAAAAAGAAAAATTGATAAATTTGACACATTAAAATTAAAACAACTTACAAAATCAAAGACATCTGTTATAAGAGTTAATCTACATGTGTCTGGTGTGCACAGTCTTACTGGGAGGCCATGATCTCTCCTTATCCAGTTCATTTCTCAGAGTTATGTTTATATAATATTATATATTTATATAATACAACTAAGTAATATGCCTCACTGCTTCTTGCTTTAGTTCTATACTTAATCCATTCAATACTTAATGACAGTCTTATTGATTCTGACTTCATTCATCATTTGAGAGGCTAGATTTCACCCTCGTATGTTTTTTCAGTAAAGGCCTCTTAGAACTATAATTTCTGAACTGTTTTTTGCATATTGAAAATAGCTATCTGTGGGTTTAATAACTTAAAATGAATTTTCATAGATTTTAAGTTACAGGGTCGTATTTTCTTTCTCTGAAAACTTTATAGATTATCCTCCAGCACCAAAGAATGCTAATAGGAAGTCTAATATGATGATGAATTTTCTTCCAAAGGTGATGTGAATTTTTTGCTTAGGCACAGATTTTTTTCAGTATCTTTGAAGTTCATTAACATGAAATGTGTTTGGGTGTTAAACAGTTAGTACCATCTTCTCCTGAAAAGTTGTGTTCTTTCTGTCTGTAGATCCAACTTTGCTTCTATTTCAATAAAATATCCGAGTAATAGAATTCTGAGTGCGCTTTCCTATTCCATTTGTCATGTTCTCTTCAGACACCAATTATACTCATTTTGGAATTCAGACTCCATTCTTATTGTCTCTTTTATCATTTTATAACATATGATTTTCTATTTCATTTTCAGTTTTATTCTTTATGCCCCTGAAAGCACTTAGAAGTTTCTTTTCTTCCTTTCTTTTTAAAAATGTAATATCTTTTTCTGTATGCTTACAGCTTTTTTCCTAGCTCTACCAACTTGGTTTTCTGGTCTTTTGTGTTATGCATCATTTCTTTCTTCAGCTCATGTATCTGTTTTTTTTTTTTTAATAAATACTTTTATTTTTTTCTGAGATATCACATTATCTTTAATTTACTTCTTAGAAACTATTATCAATTTTTCTGTGAAAACTTAGCTTGTTTTCACTGTTCTTTCCCTTTTGTTTCTTATGGTAGTTTACAAAAACCCCGTACTAATTAGTAGCTCTTTATTAACTTTAAATGAATAACTGAGGAAGGGATAAGTAGGACAGGGTTCTATAAACACTGCCTGCAAGCTAAATCTGGGCTACTACCTATTTTTGTAAAGTTTTATTAGACCATAGCTACTTTCTTTCTTGATGTCTTGTCCACTGCGTTATCACACCACAATGACAGACTTGAGTAGATACACCAGAGACTGTGTGACTCAGGAAGTTTAAAGTATTTATTTCCTGAACATTTTTGGAAAAAGTGTGCCAATTCTCACTCTGAGGAATATCCTGGTTACAACAAATTGAAAGCTGAAACAAGCACGAGTATATGGAAACATTTTTTGTTGTGATAAATATCAAGGCACTAAGAAGCGTCCTACTAGTAATAGGATTGCTGACAATAATAAGGAAGAAAAGTCATAAGTAGTAAAAGGAAGATACAATTGAATTATGGGTTTCCTGGGTGATGTTAAGATCTTATATTTATTCCTTTATAATTATTAAAATATTTCTATTGTTGAAATACTTGCAGTAAAGATGACTTTGTCAACTCTGAAACTCTTTTTATATACCTTTTCACTCTCAAAGACAATTTTCTAAACATCAAAAGAACAGCCTTTAGTGGATTCTCACATGTATTTGGGTCTTTTGGAATCTATTCTGTTCAGCTGATTTCTTTATAAGGAATTCACCTTTAGTTTTATAATACTTTCAACAGCTTCACAGACAAAATCTACCCTTTCTTTTTCTTTGTTACCATGTAAAAAATTTTATCGCTATTCACAAATGTTTATTTTTCCATATAAAACTTTAGGAATTAAAAATCATTATTCCAATTCTACTTTTATTTTTTTTCACATTTAAGGGCTAAAAATCTATGTAGGTCTGCTTTTTGTCAATCAAGTAAAATTATGTTTATGGATGTTGCTTTGGTCTCCACTTTGATAGCCATTCATAATCCTCATTAAATCTAGATAGCAATGGCTTTTAATGGCAGTTTCCCCATTCCGCATGCTGAGATGTGAAAGGAGGACAACTCAGTCAAAGAACTTTGTCTCTACACCATTGTCTGTTTGCTGATATCACTATGCCAGCATCAGATTTTGGTATCTGGTTTCCTGTGCAGCCTAGCTTCTTCTCCTGTTCATGGTGTGATCACATTTGATCTCCGTCCTACAGTTTCTACCTGACAGCTGTAGAGGTACACATAACAACAGCCCTTATAAGTCTGAAGTATAAGAGAGTTTTAGTGAGAACTGTGTCAAATGAAAGCACAGCATTGACAGGTTTCTGCATAGTGATGACATAGGAATATACCTCTTTTTCAACTTTTCCACCTTTCCCACCACCAGTCGTGGCAAAAAAAAAAAAAAAAAAAATCATAGCTTCAAATGCATGGGTATCTAACATCTTGGCTTTTCTTGGTCTTACTGAATGAAGAGAAATTGTTTTGAGCTACATATAAAATATATAATACAGTTCATGTATATATATAACAAACCTATTTTAACATATTAAATTTCTCATTAACTAATGCAACAAATTTAAAACTTCATAATTGTTATGGTTTAGAGCTAAAATTTCTCCAAAAAGAGTCTCATGTGTTTAGAAGGTGATTAGATCCTGGGAACATTGTATTCATTAGTGGATTCATCAATTGATATGATGTTAGAAGTGCCTGATTGGAAGTGGGTCACTAGGGGTATGACTTGGAAAGGCTATGTTCTGTCCCAGGCTCTACCTTTCTCTTTCTGCTTCCTGGTTGTTGTGAGAGAGATGACTTTTCTCCACCAGGCTTCTTTACCATACAACTTCTATCTTGGAGCTTGCTGACAATGAAATGAACCCACTACAACTGTCAGCCAAAATAAACCTTTCCTTTAGTTTTCAGGTGTCAGGAAAGTGACTAATACAAAAATTGGTACCAAGAATGGAATCATTGCTGTAACTATAACTGATGACATGGTTCAAAAGTTGTTGGAACTGATTTTCAAGAGAAGACTAGAAAGTTTTGCAGATGTAGGCTACAGAAATTCTAAAATTTTGTGAGCGATGCTTTATGTATGATACTGGGCAGAACTCAAAGACCAGAAAGAGTCTACATAGGAATGTAGACAATAAAGGCCAGGCTCATGAGGTTTCAGTTGGGAACAAAGACTCCATTATAGTTGAACTAGAAGCCATACATGTTACACTCTGGCAGAAAATGTGTGTACATTTTGCCCATGTCCTGAGACTTCTCAGGAGACCAACATTAGGGCAGTAGACTAATTAACCTGCTGGAGGAAATTGCAAGGCAGCCCAACATTCAAGCTATTACATGGGTACTGTTTGCTAATTTCAGCCATATCTTCACTGAGAATGAGGAGCAAACAGAGAGATGGCTGATTTTAAAAGTTTGCAGTTTCACCAGAAAAATAGAACCCATAAAGTTGGGGCAAGTGAGCACATGGTTGCTGAAAAGATTTGCATTAAAAAGAAGCCAAGCATTTGTACTGGGACAAAAAGAAAGATGCCTGGAGGTCATGTCAGAAATCAGCAAGACCCTACCCATCCCTGGATCAAGGGTACAAGATCATCAATTTTTATTTGAAAAGAGAGTGCCTGGGATGCTTGCTCATTCAGTACCACTTAGGGAAGTATATCCCCAAAGTCAGCCATCCAGATACTCGAGGACTATTGCATCCATGGCCTAGGTTTATTGGCAGTTGAGTTAATTAGAAATATTATAGGCAGTCAGACGGGGCTGGGCTCTCAAAGGAGCCAGTACAGAAGACCAGATAGATATCTTGTAACCTTGGAGGAGACAGTTACTTCCTGCTGTGGGCCAGATCTCAAAACAAAACACAAAACAAATGCAATCACACCCTAAGTATAAACATCAGGAATTGATATTCTAAATAGGTATAGATTTTTTTTTTGTACCTGGGGTGGAACTCACGACCTCACACTTGCCAGGCACTTATGTCGCTGAGCTAAATCTCTGGCCCTAGTATGGATCATTTTGAGAAATCACCAAGAGTCACCATCCCAACCTCCTACAGGAAGTCACTACTCTTTATTTTTTATTTATTTATTTATTTATTTATTTATTTATTTATTTATTTTTTGGTACTGGGGATTGAACTCACAACCTTGCACTTACCAGGCAAGCACTTAAGCCACTGAGCTAAATCCCCAGCCCAGTCACTACTCTTTAAGCATGCCTGCTTGGTATATGACTCGCTTCCCCATTTGTCCCTGAATTGGTCAATTTTATATGAACAATTAATGTTATTGGTTGACTATAGCTCTGACCCACCTCATGCCCACCTTGTGAGTTTCCATTTTTCCCCCACTTTAAAGCCACCTTGTTATTTTGCTCTAAAAAAGTCCCTAGATGGCTGGGGATTTAGCTTAGTGGCTTAAGCACCTGCCTGGCAAGCGTGAGGTCGCGAGTTCGATCCCTGGTACCCCCCCCCAAAAAAAAGTCCCTAGAAAAGACAGTCTTTGGCAACCCACTTGGGACCACTTTTTTCTTTCTCACTCAGAGAGAAGCTTTCTTTTCTCAATAAATATATTTTGATCTTAACCTTAATTGTTCTTAAAATTCATTCTTTGATTTTAGAGAATACAAGTTCATACCCGATATCTAGTAAGTTGAGAGTTTCATTCCCCTGTATCACAGTGGGGCCTGGCTATTATTCAAGCTGGTGATCAAACTAGGTATCTTCCATGTGGTGCTAGTTTCTTAGGCATGGAGAATGCAAGAGTTACTGGGTTATGGAAGAGTTCATCCAGATTTTGTAAGGTCTGAGAGACGTGGAAAATATGTACAGCAGGGTCACAGTCTTCACCAGGAACCCTGAGAGGGAAGTGTATGAAACTGTGAGAGCAAAGCTGAAGGTATAGTAGAGATTCTGCGAAGCTGGAGATGCCAGGAACATGGAACATCTGCTGAGGAAAACTCCAAGTGGTAAGCATAACCAATCAAAGAGAGAGGCCATGGGGGCTTCAACCAGCAAGTCCATAAAGAGGACATGGCTGCCCGAGCCCTTTTGAGTTCATATCTTATCACAATTTACCCTGGGTCCTGGACATGGAGCTTCAGGAATTAATGTTTGCCCTGCTTTTTTTTTTTTTTTTTTTTTTTTTTTTTTTGGTCTGGCTTTGTTTTGATTTCTTTCTATTCTACTATTCCTCCCATTTGGAGTGAGACTATTTTCCCTGTGCCATTATATATTAACAATATTTAACTCTTTTTTTAAAACAAGGGCTTACAGTTAAGAATTTGCCTTGCATCTCAGAGACTTTAGATTTGGGTTTTTTAGCAACAGTTATGAATTTGGCAAGTTTTAGAGATGGACTAAATGCATTTTTCATAATGAGATGGTTATGTGTCTTTTGGGGGCCAGGGATGAAAAAATTTCCCCTAAAAGTCTCATGTATTTGGAAGGTGATTGGATCATGAGATAGCTGTATTCATCAGTACCTGAATATGCTGTTAGGTGGTGAGACCTAGTCAGAGATGAGCCACTGGGACATGGTTCAGAAGGATATATTTCCTGTCCCTGGCTCTTTCCTTCCTTCTCTGCTTTCTGGCTGCAGGATGTGACCAGCTTTTCTTTTTCAGGCCCTTTTACCATGCAATTTCTGGAGCTGGCCAACAAAGGAATGAACCCACTGAAACTGTATATATGTGTTGTTTTACAATACTTATTAAATCTCTAAAATTTATCTTCAAGTTCTTATTCTTTGGGAAAAAGCAAACCTAAAGGCAAAGAAGATAATAATCTTTTCTAAGTACAGTACGGAAAATATCATCCTCGGAGGTATTAAAACAGCTCTTAATTGCTAAACAACTGGTCTTTGAAGAGAGTTCTCAGCAAAGACATTAAATTGCTGTCAGGGGCTTAGACATTTAACTTTCAAGAACTTTGATGGATGATGATCATTATTTTCAATATTGTTGTGCATTTACCCAGCAGACTTTCCCCCCAAGAGCCAGTGGGTGGAGCGGAACCTAAAACTGGTCACAAATCATCCAAGTACAGCCAGCCTGAGGTCCTACACTAGGTAATGCTAGGATGGATCTCAAAGTTCCCCCTTAACTCAAAGGGTCATGTTTTTAAGGTGAGGACAAAACAAGAATGAAAAGGGAATAAATTCTCACAGCTGGGCATGTTGATATACACTTGTGAGCTCAGCATGCTGAGAGGCTGAGGCAGAAGGAGCCAAAGTTCAAGCCCAGTCTGGGCAACTTAGTGAGACTGCACTTCAAAATTTAAAAATAAGTAAATAAAAGAAGTGCTGGGGACGTAGCTCAGTGCAAAGGCCCCAGGTTCAATCCCCACTTCTACAACAAATAAATAAACTTTCATTTATGAAAAATCCACCTGTGGTAAGAAGAGTAATAAAGAGAGTCATTCCAGTGACTATTTCACAAGTTTGATTACAGTTAAACTCAGCTTTATTCCATTCACAATCCTTGGCTCTACATGAAAAATAAAAATAAAAGATAACTTACTGGTGATTCGATGTCCTCTAGGAGTAAAACAGAACAGCGTTCACATTTCAACAGAGTTTGAGCCCGATGCATTATTTTTTTGACAATTTTCTCCAGGTCGGTCTGTTCTTCAAAGAGGTCATTAACTACCTCTAACAAGGCCTGGGACGCAGGAGATGGATGTATTTAGGTGGATATAAGAGTGAAAAAAATTTTGCCCTCAAAACTCCATATAGTCTGTGCTTTAATAATATAAATATTTTTGTATACATAGTTTTTTTAAAGCATTCATGATTGTTTCAGTATAATTCATCATTTCACTTTATAACCCACTCAAACTATAAATACAGCTGCAGAATGGAGAGTTTCCAAATAACAGGGGCCTTGTGGTCATTAGCTATATTACTCCTACTGCAGTAATTTTCCTGCTATGTGACTAGTTACAAAACTAACATCTTACAAATAATAAATACTTAATTTTCTCCAAAAAACCCACATTTATTCCAGAAAACTACAAAGTAGCCTTACTTCACTATCAGGAAAAAATAGTCATGGTCAAACTTGAGACTTATTTTCACCAATATACATATCTCATGGAATTCTGAATTATGGAGGTGATGCTAATTAAGGTTCAGAGCTTTCAAAAAATGAATAAAATCCCCACTAACCCCTCTCCACAAGAAAAAAATACTGCCTCACCCTCGACTTTCCAGGGAAAACAACAAAACAAAAAGCACAAAATTTAAAGATGAAAACTTAAGTTCTAACTTCAACACTGTATATTCAGTTAAAAATTAGCCAGGCATGGTGGTGCACATCAGTAATACCAGCACTCTGTGGGCTGAGGCAGGAGGATCACTGTGAGTCCAAGGCCAGCACGGGTTAAAAAGTGAGTTCAAGGTCAGCTTGAACTGCACAGTGAAACCCTGTCTCAAATGATGATAAATAAATTAATAAATAAACTGTAATAATCTTCCACTTTCTCCAGCCAAGTGACCTTGCAATTTATGCTTTGAAATAATATTTGTTTGGAATTTTTTAATGACATAGATATTTTTAGTCTTCAGAATAGCAAATTATGTATAGATGGTACACATTATGGCTCTAGTAGGACAATCAAAAATGATGAATTGACCTGAAGGTATTTTATTTGATAGAATTTAATACAGTGAGTGATGTTGGGGCTGATATCTCACAAAAAGATTTCATGAATTTTCAGGTTCGCATGTATTCACCATCATGAATCATCAAGCCAGGAGTATGACTAATTATGAATTTATTTTGTCCTGAGGCAATTTGCAACATGTGAAAGTTTCTTCTCTGAATCCATTCAGGTAGAAAAGCATTTGAATGAGTTAATAGATCCATAAAATTAGTCTAGTTTACTGAGTGACTGAATGAGGAACAAAATCTTAGAGTGGTATCTCTCTAAAGAAAGACTGACTGTGCTAAGAGCCATATGCCCTGTGATCCCAAGCCAAAAGAAAACACCAGGAGGTTAAAAGCAATTTGAAGTGACTCCTGACTCTTAGGCATTTGGACAACAAATCACTGAAGAGACAATACGATAATAACTTCATCTTCAAATGAGATTAAAAACCAAATAATTACCTGAATAATTACAAGCCGAATTCCAATATTTGGGGAGGGCATATTATTTCCTTAATAATCCAGACCATTTTTTCAGCTGTATCATATTAACTAAACAATTGCACGGAGAGAGACCCAGGGACCTATATGCAAGAACATTTACCTCAGAGGAAAAACTAATGTCCCCTGAGTCTTGCTACCGACAAGTCAAAACAATTTTGTTTCTAATTGAAAATTGCTGCTTTATTAACAAATGATGAAAGGTTCACAATAATAATACAGACTAACTCCAAAGCAGGAGAAAAACAAATGAACATCTAGAAAGATATGTAATTCAACAGGCCCTGGAAGAATTTCACACACTGGAATATTCCTTGATTATTAATGTCATTTGCCTTCCAGGAAACAAGTACTTCACTTCCCCACTTTTTTTCTAGTGACCATCTTAGGTTCCAGGCTCATTCTTGGATCTCGTTCCTTCTCTTATCTATACATGTTCCTCGTATTAACACCATTAGTCAGCTGGATTTGAATATCATATATATGATGATGGCTCCCAATCTTAATCCCTAAATCCTGACATCTCTCAAAAACTTTAGACACCCTTTGTCCCACTGTTATTTGCCAAATACACAAGCCAATTGTTATTTTGCTTGTTACCCAAATCAGCAAGCCATGTGGATTTTGCAATTAATCTGAGGGAAATGTCTTCCTTCTCACTGCCATGGTGCCAGCCATATTATCTCTTGGCTTCGAGGTAGATTTCTTCTAACTTCTCTCCCTGCTTTCAATTTTCTGTCCTCTCCCCCAGTACATTATTTTCTCCTGGGAAGCCACTATGACCCTTTTAAAAAGTGAATTAGACTTATCTAATGCCTTTCCACTGCAATCAGAATAAAAGACAAAGTTCTTGACATGCCCGAAGGCTCTTTTACCATTTGGCTTCTGAGTGACTTCCCCATGTCCATTTTCTTTTTCTTTTCTTTTTTTTCACTCTCCTTTCTCTCTGTTCTCTAAATACAATGACTCACAGTCTATGACCCTGATAATTCCATTGCGTGGATGCAGATTTTTGAGTGTCTTTGCTCCTTCATTTCATTTCAGCCCCTGCTTCTATATCATCTTCGTATAGAAACCTTATTAATCATTTTCTAAAACAAACACCCCTCCAACCTGCCTTTCCACATCAGCTAACTCTACCATTAATATTACATTATTTTAATTTATTATCTAAGAATGTAAGTTTCACGAGAACAGAGAGTTTAGATAGAGTATAAAAAGAACTACATAATAAATATTTTTTGAGTGAGTAAATGAATTGTGCTCTACACAAGGATGTAAAGATTAATAATATATGCAGTTTCTCTTAGTTTATGATGCAGAGGAGAGCTGTCAATAAATAATATAAAGCCGTGTGATAAGTATACATAGCAGATAAATGATAGTGTATACAAGGCAAAACAGTAAGTGACCATGGAAAGACTAAGCAAAAGGTCGAATTTCAAACCTTTTTCAATATCTTGCTAAATGTCTTACTAAGTTATAATCATAATCTTCCTATATTTAAGTGGTAGAGTGAGTCAAATACAATTTAATCTGTTTAATAATTTAGTACTTTTTGAGCAACACTCTTTTTTTTTACTATTGTGTATGTGAAATCATTCCCTCTGAGCACGTTTCTTTATAATTCTATAATGTTCTCATAATGATCACAAATAGCTTGTGATGTTCTTCTAGGAAACCATTCAGTCCAAAAACAAAATCTGAGAGGTGGGGTGAGATCATGTTTGTAATATATTTTGCCTTTTAAAGGAATTCCATTACAAAAATATCACCAAATTATGTTACTGTTTCAAAACTGGAAGTAAGCAATAGTGTCTTATCATAGAAATATGAAATTAATTTCAGTTTTAAAATAAGCTAAGACACTTCCTTTCAAACCACAGCAGAGAATTTGTGCCCATTTCCATTTGGACTTATTGTTAAAGGGTATCTTCAGCCATAGCGTTTCAAAATTATATGCACAAAAATATTCCCAGTCTTTTCATAGATCATTTGCTGTTTTTATGCTGTTTTTATACTGACTCACAGAAACAAGAGCAACAGAGAGCTTTGAAGACTATCAGCAAAGTTTCTTTCTACTTACCCTGCTTCTTTCATATTCTTTTCTTGAGGCAGCAAAGAGCTGAGCATTAGATATGGCGATTCCACAAAATGGAAGATACATCTGCATGACCTGAGGCAGAGACAGCATTGAGAACATTAAAACGTCCATCACTGAACTGAATTTGGATCCCAGTTCACCCGTTGGTTACCAGCTTGAGGCATCTGGAGGGATGGGCTCAGTGGGGACCTAGGACCAGAGGGCCTAGTAGCTTTTTCAAAAGAGCTCCAGTTTTGCCCACTTCTGGGAGAATGTAATTGGACATCAATGCAAGATGGATCTACAGAAGCTTATTTGAGGAAACCCTAGGGAATCTCTAAGAGAATTCCTTCTTTCAGAAGAAATGATCAGCTGTGTCAGGCCTGACCCTAACAAGGACTTTCTCGTGACAGTGAAGAAAGGTCTAGGAATTTTCAGGACTACCTGATATCACTCAAATTCATCTCTAGACTATCTGATTCCAGACATAAAGAACACTCCCAGTAAAAATGATAGAAGCTATTTCCCTCAATGTTTCACTATGTAGTAGAACCAAGTGACATTTCTTTAGGAGTTCTTTAAGCAGAAGGAAAACAGCATGGTTTATATCACAATCTCTCTGTCTCTCAATCTCTCCATCTTTGTCTCTGTCTGTCTCTGTCTTCTGTTCCTGTCTCTCTATGTCTGTGTCTCACACACACACGCGCACGCACACACAAGCACATACACACACTCACATGCACAATCCTCACCCCTGTGAAGAGATACAGAGCAATGGTGACACCAAGCAGCTTTGCCTGTGCCCAGCAGAGGGTAGAGCACTGCTCCTGGGGATGAGGGATGGAGAGATGAGCCTCACAGATCTCGCACATGAGCATATGTGAAACATCCCTACAGCACTCAGAACAGAAATATCTGGGGGTGGAAAGTGATTTTGTAGAGGACTTGAAATAAATAAAATGAACAATAATTCACATTCATCATTTTACTCCTATTAAAATCTTGCTTTGGTTATCGAGGCATGTTCATCTCTGACCTAAAGTTCCTGAAAGAATTTTAGAGCCTCACAGAAGCTAAAGCTATGGTCTCACTCTTGAAAAGGAAAGAGAAATAATGGGGTTATTACTAAGAAGAGGTACAAAAATCAAAATGAGTTCATTTTTACAGATGTTTCCAGGATAAATTTCAGAAGGAACATGTTGCTTTCTGGAACCAGATGTTATTTTCTTTACTCCTCTTTCTCCTTCCTTGATATTCCTGGTTATTCCTTAGTAAATTTTATAAGCCAGCTTCAAGCTGTTGACATACACCTGCAATATATTCCCCTGGGTTAGTTATTTTAACTCTTTACTGAGGCCAAAGATAGCATGGGCAACAGCCTGGCTTTAGGCTCAGAGCAGATAGGATGCCTTTGATTCTTCAAGATCAGAGGAGCATTTCCTTGACATCCTGGAATAAGCCTAAAAGATGTGCTCTTGCCCTGCCCTGACCACACTTCCTTGACATCTAGCATGAGCCCCAGTGGCATATGCTCTAACTGCTTTAGAGAAACCAAGGGTAACCCCACAGTCATTATAATATCATTATTAACTTTATGGTTTTGACACTCCTTGGTGGGCTTTGCAGCCATGCTGTTTCCATCCAGGCCTTTATAAATTCACCAACTCCTTCTCCTGTCATGATTACAGTTAAATAGAAAGAAGTCTAGTTAGTTACTACCCAACTCCCAAAACCCTAGGAAAACAAAAGAAAAGCCAATGCTGAAATCCATTACACTGCCATCACCAGGCACTGCCCAGTTGGAACTCTCCTGAGTGTATGTTATTCTCAAACAGAAAACAGATGGGCCATTCTGTGTCAAGCTTACTCTAGAGCTTTCTCATCTGCCAGCTCCTGTGAAGTGGAGTGTACTTCCTCTGGAGTGTACTTTCCCTTTAATAAATTTCTGTCTTTCTTACTATTTCCATGTGTCTTGCTGAATTCTTTATCCAATATATAAAGAGCCTGGATCTTGAGTGAGACTAAAAGCATCTACCTAGGAAGAGTACCGCTTACTTACAAAGTATTTTTGCCTTCAAGGGTTTAAAGTGGTTTATAAATCAAGCATGTAAGAGGAAGACTGTGATCAAATTAGCATATGAAATGTTTTCTAATATATCTCAGCTTCGCATCAGTTATTTGGTAATACAGTATGGATTGAGCTATACCACACATATGTGTAATCTAAAATAAATCAGAATCTTAAATCAGATGGCATTTGTTTTCTTTTTATGGTTTTTCTGTGTGTAATTCATCAAGTCAGATAACTTCTTTGAACTTATTTCCTTATCCATAAGTGCTAGGTTTATGGTCTTTTAACTTCTTTGAACTTATTTCCTTATCCATAAGTGCTAGGTTTATGGTCTTTTTGAGTTCTAATATTTGGTGACCTAAATAATTAGAAATATCAGCAAGATGTAATACTGTATTTGTTAGAAGAAAAAAAGAATGCCACAAACATGCTTGCACCTTATTCATGAAAATAATCACCTATACCAGTGATTAACACTAACACCCCTTTTTATCAATGTGATAGGCATGGTTCTAGATATCAGGCATGATATAAAAAATTATACATGTAATATATCCATTTGGTCCTCATAATTATGTACCTTATACCACTAATTCCATTTCTAAAATGAGAAAACATGCTTTGAGAAGCTACACAAATTGTTCGGAGACAATTTTTCTTAAGTGTCATGTTTGTGCATATCTTGCAAACAGAAGCATTGCAAAAACCATCACCTCTTCCTGGGTGTTCATACAATGAATAGTCTTGAAAGGCAGAGATACTATGTCCTTCCAGAGTACAGAGCAAAACTGTTTACTATCTAATACAATAAAAGTAATATATCTCCCTCCAAGCAAATGTCAGTCTATTCTAAAATTTTTGGGATCCTTGCCTTTGAGGTTCCACTCATGAAATGCAACCCATTGTGTGTGCAGTTATCAGGAGCAGTGAATCAGCACAAATACTGATACTTTGGCTATTAGTATTGTTGTGAGTAATAAACTGTCCTCTGTCACTGACCCAGGAATCTCTTGTCTTCTGCCAGTATCCATGAAACCGCAACAGACTAACTTACTGCTTACTAAGTATAGTAAAACCTTAGACTTTTCATAGTCCTTCACAAGGTCATCAAGAACTGAGGTCAATATAGATTTTTGAATTCTTGTAGCCTAACCCTAGAAGCTACCTTCCTCATTTCTACATTTATATGCCTCTCAAAGTAATATAAATCTTTCATACTGTTAGTGTGATGGCCCAGTGAACTACATGGGAAGAGACTGCTGGAACTATAAAGGAACTCTCACTGTATAAGCAACAATAAGAGACTCAGAACACAAAGTTCTAATACAGTAGCCATTGCCTGGTTTCTAGAGCTAAGAAGTCCTCAGGGGGTGACCTGCCAAGAAGCTGGTTTAAAGCAGATCTTAAACAGTAGGCATCAGAATGTGATAATGGAGGACAGAGAACAATATTCAGGCAGAAAAGAAGCTGGCTTTAGGAGGGGCTGTCAGCAGGTAGCTAGGGGATCAGATTACACTTGTGGATGGGAGAAAAAAAAGAGGACCCTGTGGCAGGGCTACAGCTGTGCAGGAGGAAGTGCTTCAGGGACTGGGAACCACAGTGCTTTGTGCGCTGTATCCAGGCCCAGTCTTGGAGAGCAATTCAGTGTCCCCAAGAACTTAAAGACAGTTAAGGGCAAATTTCTTCATCCTCATCTAATTTTTTTTCTGGTAGTCCTAGTTTTTAATCTAAAAATTTGATTTGCAAATAATTTTTCCAAAAAGTATGTACTGTTTTCTGTGTGGACAGTACAGTGACCACCCAAGAAAGTCAGATTGGTGTGATTTGTCCTTTAATCTGCCCTACCTCTGTCTCCTAAAGTTCCTTCAGTTCAGCCCTGACAGAAGAGTGGTACCATCACAACCTTATTTCTTCCTCTATCTTAAATGTCTAATAAGTGTCACTTTCATGAAATTTTCTCATAAATGTAACAACATTTCATATCTCAATGCAATTCTAATTCTTATTCCTCTGTGGGAAAAAAGACAACAAAAACTTCGCCAATTTAAGCCAATTAGGAAGCATTTTACACAACATTTTGAATGGCAGAAGAGATTCATGTTGCCTTACTTTGTGTACTCTCATTTTTCAAATTAATGCGTCCACAGCAGCATCCAAACAAAAGCAAAGTAGCATCCTACTCATTGTGCTTGGAACATTACAGATCAGTTCAATTTAACAAAGGCTGTCTTGCTGCCTTCTCCTGTCACTGGGATAGCAATACAGTATGTATAATAAATCACGAGACATCATTTCGAGTTTCAGTTTTACCACTAGCATTAATTATATCCACAAAATGATTACCAAATGATTCAATTTTCTTCAATAGTTGCACAGAAAATAAAGATTAACATTTAAGTTTCACTGTGGAGTTAAAGACCTTCAAAGATTTGCCCTGGCTGTATCTCCTAGTCTACACACTATGTTTACAAAACTGGGGGAGTCTTCCTGGTTAGTACCCGAAAGTAACCTATATTCCACTATATCTTTACTATCTGCATCACTTGGAATTGTCTTCTCTTCATGCATCATCTTCAACTATATCTATCAAATGTATAGTCATTTTAAAATTTATTATCATTTTGGTTACATACATTTTAAATAATACAAAATAGAACATTCATTTTAAAATTGAGTTTATTTGCACTTATATTTCTGTGAATAATTTATTCAAATATTTCAGATGCTTCTTTGTTTCAGTGTCTGTGTTACATAAGGCCTTCTTTGAAAATGAATTTTAAATTATTTTTATAAAATAATTCTACTTAAGACATTTGGAAAGATGTATAGTGAAAAGCCTCGGAGGACAGAAATATCTCCTTTCAGAGCAAAGGGAAGAATTATTTACTATACAATATAATAAAGATACTATCTTACTCTGGAGCAGGGTCAGGCAGGCTATTGTCCACTATAAAATATTTGAGTTCCCTAAGGTTGAATTCCTTTCTGTAACACAATTCCTTGTGTACTTTGTGTATGATGAAACTACCAAACATTTTATCCCAAATTATAGGGATCCATTCATATATCTCTAAGACAATTGTTTTTGCTCATTTGTCCTGAAGGTATATATTACGAACTCCACAACTTAGCCACCTACTCTTTGTAACTATAAGAGTCCCAGGAACAACTACTAACACTATGTTAAATTTCTTTCATTTTGTTTTTTTACTGAGGCAACTGCTCGTGATTTTTTTTTCTTATTCCATTCTCCCCTTACTATATTGTTTCATTTTCATGATTAATCTAGAAGTTTAATGTAAAGTTTGATAAAATATAAACTGAACATTTTGTGCTGTCTTCCAATACTGCTAATACTACTTACCTGTTACTTTTTTTAGTTCTATTTTGTTTTATAACTGCAAATTGGATATTGTAATTATTACCAGTTAATGTTTGTTTAGATCCACCCACAGGTGTTCCCCATCTTCATTCCTTCTAGGATCTCTTCTGATAGTTTTCTTTCTTCTCTGAGGATAATTACTTAGTTTCTATCTGTTAATGTTGTTGTTGGTAAATGCTTTTTGTTTTGTATCAACACATTCTTACTTTATGAATCTTAAAGTGCAATTTAGTTGATTAGACTACTCTACATTTACAGTTCTGTTCTCCCAGTGCTTAGAAGACACTATTCCTTTCTCATACACAATTGTTACTAATAAAAAAGTTAACTGTCAGTCTAATTCTTCATAGATTACCTGTCTTTGTTGGTAGTTTCTTTTTAGGCTCCCTCTATGTGTTTAGTAGCCTCTTCTGTACTTCTTTAGTCTCTATCATAGACTTAATTGAGTAATATAAAACTCAAACATATAAAGACAGCCCTCTGACTTAAAATGGTTCAACTTAAATTTTTTCAATTTTATGATGATCCAAAAGCTATATGGATCATCATGGATAGAAACTGTATGTAGAATTTGGAATTTTTATCTTTCCTCAGTGCAGCAATATTTGGTACAATAGTCTTTTGTGATGCTGAGCAGCAGCAGAAAATAGAAGCTCCTGGATGAATCACGCGATGGGAGTAAACAACCTGTGCTCTGCAATGAACCATGTTGCTAAGCTAGGATGACTGAAGGTGAGGTGTATTACACGCATTCATGATTTAGGATATTTTCAGCTTAGGATGAATTTATTGGGATGTAACCCCATCTTGAGACATGGAGTATCTATATATTGACCAGTAGTCACTGTGGATGGAAACGGCATTAACTTTCATGACTCATTGCACCATGAGTAAGGATTTTTATTAAAGAGAATACCCTTTCATTCACAGGCATCACAATTCAACACCCTGGGCCTCATGCAACTGTACTATGGATGCCCCTATGAGAATATGATCTGTAGAGTTTCTAAATAAAACTGTAGGAGATAGGAAAATATGTCTTTTTTTAAAAAAAAGATTAAGAAAAAAAATGAAGCTATAGTAATGGAAAAACAAAATATTACTTTTTTTTCAGTCTGAGAGTAACAGATGTCTTTTATAAAAAAAAAATCAAAACTAAAACAATATACTGCTCTACTCTACCCTTTCCAAAGTCCCTCTTTTCCTTAAAAAAAAAAAATCCTAGTTTGGCCTTTACCATCTAGTTTCTGAAAGTCAAAACGTCTAAAAAGCCTAATGATTGAGAAGCTAATGAGTCTGTACACCCTTTGTGCAGCACTTTTCAGCATGAAAGCACTTTGTGAACGCTGGCTAATTAATCTTTACAACATTCCACTCAGAAAGGGAGTTAAACTGAAAATCATTAAACAGTGTAAAAAAGTCACTTTAGCCCTGGAAACTCATAAAAGTATTATTAATAAACATAAAATTTGAGCACTGGGCCTTCTGTCAATGTACAGAGAAAGACAGTAGGTAAGCAGCCTTTTTAAACTTGCAAAGCACAGAGGAAGGCTATTAAAGCTCCATGATCAGGTCTGGTCCAATTAGGTATCATTGAAGAATGCTGGAGGTCTGCACTGCTGATTCCCAGGGGCGATGCCCTTTATTAAGGACCTCACTCCAGGAAGGCAAAACAGTTTAAAGAGCCACATCACTCCCAGCAAAATGAATAGGTGAGAGAAGCTTCTCCCACCAATGAGCAACACCTCTTCCTTCTGCAGACACTGAAAACTGCATTTTCAGAGGTCCTCGCTGCTCTTAGGGATGAGCATGAGGCAAAGCTTTGTTGATTCCTGGCCACTGACTTGGAACTGGGGATGTTTTAAGAGAGTTGTAATTCAAATGCTAAATAAACTCTTCAAGTACAGTAATTTGGAAAATAATATTAATATTTGAAAGCAGTCGCATTATTTTTATATAATGAAACACTTTCAGGGAGGAACAGAGTATTTAAAGACGATAAAAAGATGAGCTTTCTAAAGATTCCAGAGGAAATCCCTGCTCCCAGAGGTATAATGTCATCACTCCAATTTTTCTTCTGCACAAATTCAGAAATAAAAATAGCTGGGGCTTTTATTTCAAAAATTAGTGTCATAAGTGAATTTTATTAGTTCACATCAAAATATATATTCTGAGTTAAGGGAAGACTGTTTCTATTAGTGATGCTCTTCAGAAAAATCAGCCTCTGAAAGAAACACAGAAACACAGACTCTGCTTTAAAACTGGCATGGAATAGATGATCAAAATACATACTATTTACAAGTGCCCACTAAAAGAACACTTTGAACAATGAGTTTAACTTGCAAAACAAGATGTCAAATAATGGAGAGGAGAGAAGCTTTGATTTTAGAAGATAAAGTCAAGGTAAGACAACAAAGCAGAAATCAACAAGGAGGAGAGATGTGGAGAGGAGTGAAAAGGAACCCCAAAATGGGCTCTTCCCTGGCCCAAATCCAGGGCAGAACACACTCAGAAGTGTGAAGCTTTACAGATTCTGTTGCTCCTGCTTAGACATCCTCATCATTCTTCTTTGGCTTTCCCTGCAGAGTGGGGTGGTAGGTTTTTCTGCTGCTGGGCCTGGTGTTAAAGCTGGGGCCCATGGGTGACCGGCATGAGCTCCCTTCCAATACTTTGACCTCTCTCCTATAAACTAGTGCTGGCTAAAATATCTCCAGGGAGCCGCACTTACCCAAGGGCACATAGGCTGAGCCCAATTCCTAGCAAGCAGACTGGTGGCATCAACACTTATTCTCTCTGATGTTTTAGAGGTTCTGGTCTACTGACCACTTGAATCATGCAAGCCCTAGTCATCAGATGCAATAATAACCTTATTACTATTTGGTCCCATCTCCATAACTTTAAAGAAATAATCTTCTTACATCTGCAGGCAGTCCTAAATTATCACTCTTACCTACAGATAGTCCTTTGAGAGGAGAATCCTAAAAATCCACTGCAGGAGACATTTTAGGGTAATTGTGATTTTTTACAGTAATAGAATTTTGAAAGAAAAAAGATGCCCATATTTATACTGTCTAGGCATAAGAATTATTAAAATTTTGGAATATAACATTCAAGGTTTCCTTCTCTCTCTTTTTCTTTTCACATAAATCCAAGTATGCTAATCCTTTTTTTCCTATTTTACTCTTTTAAATTTTAGAAAAATTTTATGGTTGTTAGTACATATTTTCAGCACTTAAAGGTTACGTTCATCATGGAGACTTAGTACATTGCTCATAACATGTGTTAATTATTTTTATATCCCCTTCTTCCTCCCCTCCATCTTTTGGTCAATTAAATTAATTCTATACATAATATTTTATCATATTTTTTCTACCTTTTATAATTGATTATCATTTATTAGTGATCAATTTCTATGGTTACAAAATATCCCACTACATAGTTCAGAAAAGAAAATTCATAGATTAGTAGTTGCTTAGACTAGCACTAGTAGCTGGATTAACTGTAAGTGGGCATGGGGATCTTCTTGGAGGAATTTTCTAAAGCTGATTTATGGTGATGATTTTACTACTCATAAAATTACTAAAATCAATTGAATCATCCACTTGAAATGGGTAAATTTTATGACATGTAAAATATACCTTAATAAAGCTGTTCAAAATTAGCAAAAATATTCCACATGTATAAATTAATAGTTTATTTAGTTGATCATATACTATTGGACATTTAGGAGTTGTTTTCAACTATATATTAACAATCCTGGGCTTAAATATCCTTGCAATTAAATCTGCACATATCTCATGATCATATTCTTCCTAGTATTGGGACTTGCTTATTTTATTCAACACATATTTATATAGCATTTCTCCATGCTAGCCAATATTTTACATCTTTTATGAATAGTATCAGTGATGTGTTTGTATTTTTTAAATAACCCCTAATCATACATAAAGTTTATGTTTTTGATAAAACGTAAGCATAGAAGTGCAAAAAGTAACTATAGTTCTACCTTCATTTCCTGTCCCACTACCCACATTCTCCTGAGGAATTACCCTGCTAGCATTTAGAAGGTATTTATTGGGACTTTTTAATGAACTATATACCTACATACCTAGTTTTGGGTATTTGTAAACATCAGTAGGATCACACTGTAAGTTATTTTTTACAACTTCTTTTTTACTTGTGAACACATCTTGGAAATCTTTACATGTCAACTTAGAGATCTTCCTTCATCTTTATCTCTGAACAACACACTAAGGGGTGATGAAACCATTAATAGACATTCATATTCAATTTTTCCCTATTACAAATCAGCTACACACTTTCTTACACATAGAGCTTTACACACTTAGACAGTACTTATGTTGGATAGATTCCTAGAAGCAAAATTTTAAGGATAAAGTAGTATGTACATAAAAATCTTAATAACTACTGCCAAATCATCTTTGAAAAAAGGCTCTACCAACTGAAACTCCCACTCCCACTAAACAGGTACTCAATTACCCCTATTCATGCAACATTGAGAATTACCACTTTTTAAATCTTGTCTGACAAATCAAATCAATACTTATTTTTTGACTTAGCTTACATTTATTCAACTACTAGTGATATTGAGCACTTCATATTTTTTGTATATCTCTAGTTTTTGTCTTTATCCCTCTTTATGTCTTCTGCCTATTTGATACTGTCTATTCATCTGTTTCTTATTACTTAGCAGCCGCTCTTTATGTTCTAAGAATATTAACTATTTTCCACTTTCTTTTTTTTTTATTTAAAAGAGAATAAAACAAAAGGGGGTAGTACAGAGCAGATCAGAAGAGGACAACATAGGCAACACAGTACTTTACATTAAGTCAACTGGACATCAACATTATCTAACACCATATCTCTAGCTCTGCTATAGTTGAGCATAGTTTCAATTACAATAATATCAAACATAACACAATAGCATAAAGCCATGCATTTAGTGAAAGAATTCCAGGGCTTTCTGAACCGAATAACAGAAAATGATCAATGAGTATTATAATAGCTCATTTTTGATAAAAAAGAAAAATATTTGTTTGAACTATCACACATATTCAAATTCCAATGAGACACAATGTGGTAGACAGAACCAACGGCAATAGAACAAAACAAAACAAAACAAAA